>JASGCC010000577.1:0-74130 GCA_030067915.1 Hydractinia echinata
AGGAGGCGACATATTAAAAATAATAACAAAAAATAACGATGATTAGTTACATGTTTGATCAGATTGAAGTTAGGAATAAAATAGATTCATATATCTGAAACTTCAAATTTTAGATGTATATTAAGTAAGTGATAAACTTTCTAAAATAATGCATGAAATGGAAGACTAACATGGATAAGCCAGAAAAGGATGTAGACAATAGAAGCATAAATTCGAAGGGAGGAAGTTTAAAATTCATTCATTCACTATTTATCCTTTGCGTTTACCATTGTTGTTCATTGGAGTTCTTACGTGTTAGGAATTGCTATGAATTATGAATTAAATGCTAATATGGCATTGTTTACAATATTCAATGTCTTTTTGTAGTCTCTTTGGAATTTCCCGAAGATGACGTTATTGAGGGTAAGGAAGACGTAAAGAGTTCTGTTGTCAGATCCACTGGACCTGTTGTTGATCAATGGTTTCAAGCGTTAGCATATGCATCTGATAAAGCTGTCCTTATCGAAATTGAAGAATTGGAAGAGAAAGTTTTTTCTGCAAGTTTGCAGATGAAGGTAATGGTATTGTGTTTTTGCAATGCTGAATATGTACTACATTAATGTATCACCTCCAATCAAGTTACGTATTTGTTCTTGTTCATATTAACTTTTACAGTAACTCTTTTACTTTGCTATATTTTTTATAAGCACGAGGAGATTTGATTTAAGCCCTACCATTGTTCTTATTTTGTTCTTTTTAATCTTCCATTTCTTCCATTCCAATGTTGTGATAAAATTTCTCCTATAAAGAACGTGCATAAAATAACAAACGGACAACATCTATACAACCCAAAATTTATTTAGTCTAAAACAGTGACAAACAACATTTGCTAACAAAAATAGCCTTTCTTGCTTTTATGTGATCCCCAAAATCCCCAATATTGCAAATACCGAATTAGGATAGGTGTACAATAGGTGTACATAAGAATTAAAGGATAGAGGTCCTTTTAAAATCTTATATTGACACAAGGCATTCATGCATTACTACGAAAATTCTAATGATGCAAAAAATGTAATTTTTAGGTACTGAAATGACGTCGTTAAATTTTTTTTTTTTTGAATGAAACTAATTCTGAAACTAAGTTTGTATTCAGTTCTTCAGTCGACAAGTCTACCAAAAATCAAGGTAACACGTGGGAAATTAAATATATTAAGAAATGGGGAAAAAAATTGGCCTATTTTTGATGTGCGTCATTTCTTACTTGTCATAAGCTCAAGTAAAAAGTAAGTAATAAAATTATATTAAATCTGTCTGTGTATATTTTGGTGCAGTAAATCACTGATTTTAAATATTTTACAGGGATACCGTTTATCTCAAAAAATGTCAACAAACCTTCAACTGGACATGAGCAAAGAATACAAACCAGACGACGAAAATCACCCACTTCATCTGGCTGCAGCCAAGCTTCTTGCTCTCGAAGCAGGTATCGAGAGACGATACCTGAAACATCCATTTCGTCTCGAGAAGCTGACCAAATCTGAAGCAATTGATGTGAATAAGGACGAGAACTTAAAGAACTCTAACATACAGACGATTACACCTGCTCTAAGATTGTGGAGGGAAGCTGTGACTGAAGCAACATCAGCTGCTCAATTGACCATGTGCGTCAACAGGTTGCTTGAATGTATTGCCTGGGATAAATCGATCATGAAAGTGGTACGTAGTCTTGTGCTACCATTTTAAATATTGTGCATAATTTAGAATACGTCTGGTTAATCAGGTGACATGGCAGCAATTGGATCACGTGGCAGCAACAGGATTCATTCCATTCCTTTATGACCATTACATTAAACGCAAATCGAAATTTGCTTTATGAGGACATTTAATGTATTTTCGATTAAGTCACCTTTTTCTCGCTTACACATCAAATCTACCTAGTAGTTCTACTAATAAAAGTCGACGTGCTTACTGTTTGAAAGATTGGTGTTATAGCTTTATAAAATGCTTGCATGTCTGTAATTTTGGTTACTTTTTTCCTGAGAAAACAGAAAATTCATTTTTTCGAAATAATTAAAGTTACTATTTTCTAATTAAAAAAAAAATTACAACAAATTTTACTTATATCTGTATACATCTGTGTCTTGATTTTCAGTTCGTTTGCTGTTTGGATTAAATGCTCCTAATCTTTTTTAGTTTTGCATCTTGTGTCGAAAAAGTGATAATGAGGAGCGCCTACTATTGTGTGATGCTTGTGATCGTGGATGCCATACCTATTGTTGCAAGGTAGAATTGAATATATTTTTAAAATGTACTTGTGTCTGTCTGTCTGTCTGTCTGTCTGTCTGTCTGTCTGTCTGTCTGTCTGTCTGTCTGTCTGTCTGTCTGTCTGTCTGTCTGTCTGTCTGTCTGTCTGTCTGTCTATTTTTATACTTTGAAAGCTGAATTTTGACATTGACTGGATGTTCAATATAGATTAATTTTAGATGCATTCTGTTCAGTCTTGAAGAACATGACATAATTCTTTTAACTGTGAACATCTTGAGAATAAGAAAAGCGTTTTCAAAGATTTGGTTGCCATTCTTTCCGTGCTATTAAATCTAACTTTGATATTTTTGCGTTTAATTTTCAGCCAAAATTAGACACGATACCTGATGGTGACTGGTTTTGTCAAGAATGTGTATTAATGGTAAAGTATACTTTTGATCTATTTGCGATATTTACACATTGATCTGAGCCTTTTGTCTCGGTGAATCGCGTTTTGAACTGCATGATTTGAGTTTGTTTATTTATTTTCTGTTTCCAGGCATCTGGAAGTGATCAATGCTACGTTTGCGAAGGAAAATCTGGCAGACGACAAAAATGTGGCTATTGTCCACGTCATTATCATTTGCAATGCTTAGATCCTCCATTGCAGAAGTAAGTTTTCTGTGTATTTGTTTCTTTTCTCGTCTGATCTACAATTCACATCAGAATGTCACTAGTCAGTACACACGAAATCATGCACATTGTTAAAAGCTCAGAGATAAGTTTAAAATCAAGGAATACTAGTGAACTTAACTTAAAAAATTACCTTCTTAGAACTCCTCGTTCCCCATGGGCTTGTCCGGTTTTGCAAGAAAGCCACGCCTAAAAACGAAACCACAACCAAAGAAATACCCCCGTGTAGAAGAATTAGCACGCAAGGAGGAGGTCGCCGAAGAGTAAATCGCCGAACAACCGACAACAAGTGTACAAAGATATGGAGCCGTGTAGACATATGTTGACTGAATTAGAGAATCATGGAACTGGCGTGGCCTTTCTTGTTCCAGTGAACGGAAAACAGGTTTGTTTTTTATTTTAAGTTAGGGTTGATGTTCGGGGACTGTCACTCCTTTAGTCGGGAAAAACAGAAAATAATAAAAAATACCATATTATTAATTTGCGTAGATTTTAAACTTCATATTTTTTGTTTTCATTGATTTAGTTTCCTGAGTACTACCAGGTTATTCGACACCCTATGGACTTCCACACCATGAAGACCAAACTCAGAGACTATGCGTGAGCGAACCTTTTTTATGATCTTTTCTTGTGTGTTTGGGAGAAAGCCATGCGGAGTAATTATATTGATGTTGTTCTAAATATTGTTTAAGTAAGCTTAAACGAGTTTGTAGAGAGGCTTAATAGTTTTGGTAGTTGATGTTTAAATTTATTAGTGGAATTATTTCCTTGCAAATCACCAATCTAACTTCACTCATTGTAATTAGTGTGCAAGTGCAACTTTTAAATCAACTTGCGTCATATTTGATGTGGAGCTTAAAATTGACTTAAATTGAAAGAATAGTAACATATAGCAGCTTGCCTTCACAGCAGGACTCAACACAAAAAAGCGTCCTTTTTATTTCTAAATTTAATGCCATAACTCAGCCTAGCCTTGTTAAAGGCAAAATTTGATGGAAATTCTTTGAAATGCAATGATTTCGGAAAAGTGTTTCGTGTCAAAGTATCCGCGAGAATGCAATGTGTTTTCTGGTCTTGCGTTGCTGACAAACATAAAATACATGAACCAATGGTTTTAATATTATATTATTGTTTCTAATCTGAAATTTTTCCTTTTTATTTGACTTCATTATCACGATGTGATCTGGTCATGAAAAATGGATTTGTAAATGGTAACCTGTGAGTTAATTTGGAATTTTATTGGTAACTTTTTTTTCGTTTAGTTATAAAAGTCGCGATGAATTTGCACATGACGCTCGACGTGTGTTTATCAATTGCAACACTTTCAATGAGGATGATTCAGAGGTTCCTTTTTTGTTGTATTTTTAGTTAATGTTGTTGTTTTTGTTATTTTTTTGGTTTGTCTTTGGAATTTCATACAAAGATCGTTTATGGCAAAATCTTAAAACGTTATTTTGTATGTCTCGGGGGGTAGGGGGTGTAAATTCTCAATTTGTTTTCAGCTATTATAGCCATAGCCCTCCCCCCCCCCCCCCCCCAACGAAAAAAAAATACATATATAAAATTTACACTTTAACTCATATTTTTAGGTCGGACAAGCTGGCAAATCGATGTCACGTTACTTCGAGTCTCGATGGCCTGAAATCTTAAAGAATGCTGCGAACAAAAGAACGTACGAAAAACAAGAGAAACAATTAAATAGTTCGATGGACAAGGCTGATGACGATTCATCAGGTGACGAAGAAAGCAGCAGTGGTGATGAAGTTAGTAGCGAATCTGAAAGCAGCGAAGTGGAGGAGAGCGACGACGAAGCAACAATGAAAGCACCGTAGTGGAGGAGTGGGGAAGAAAAAGCCGTAAACAAAGTTTAATTTTAAAAAGAGATTGCTGAACGTGTATTATATATTTAGAATGGAAATTTTTCACGAGTGTACATACGGTTATTTTAACAAGTTCAATATTCTTGAAGTTGATTGGGTGTTCCCCGAACCTATTCCGCCAAATGCAAATACCAAGTACAAAGTTGTTTATGATGACTTCTGGGTTTTTCCCCGTCTCGTTTTTATGTACCTGTCAATGTTTTTGTCAAATATGTTCATTCATACGCAGTTAAATATAACATTTTTTTAATTGACGAATGGAGTATTCTTATGAACGTTGTATTTTTTACTCTCGTTTCTTTTCTTGTTTATCCTTCCCCATTGTTCTCAAAGTATCTGTGGTCAAACATACAAAACATTCGCTGCAATCTTTATGTGGAACCATCGACACATTTAGTACGTCTTTTTCATTAGGTATGTGTGATTTTGTTTACAAACATTTGGTCGACAAGCAGAAATAAATAAATCTAAATTGAACGCTGCAGAACAGGTGTGAGCAACCTGCTTTCCAGCCTGTATAATGAACTTCACAACGGCTCGAAAGATTCTAGGATATCGTACGATCCGCAAAGGTAAGTCTATAGTACATTATGTGATGGTCGCGAAGAGGGATTTTTTCATTATCTGCAACATCGTACGACCAAGAAATTTTTGCAGGTTGCTTCGAATGTTGTACGACAGTGTTTCAATACGTCCTTAGAGTAATGTTATCAAATTTGTCTGCCGTGAAAAATCAAAAATATGGAATCATAAAATTACTTCACTTCGTTGATCAATAAAACCATTTTTAATTTAACATCAGAATGGCGTCATATAAAAATAATAAAGCCAATCTTGGCATTAGACGAAAATGCAGAGGCATTTCCATGACATTTTGCATTAAAATTTTCGTCAGAAGCCAATCTTGTTTCGCTTTTCGATATGAAGCCAGAACAACCTCGTCCCTAGAGCTTTTCTACGCCTATAATATTTCGTCAGAATATCGTAAGCATAAAAGAGCCCTGGGGACGAGGTTGGTAGCCAGAACTTATATCAGAAAGTGAAAAGGAAGCACTGGGGAGGAGGTTGAATTGAAAGTTTTACCAAACAATATGTTCGTTTTCAATAACTAAATGAGGTGAAGGTTTACTTAATAATTCCCTGTGTTAAGGTGGTGATAGAAAAAAGCCTAGACACCTACTCTCAGAAATTGATTGGAGCATGGTAACCGTAGTTACGGAAGTCGACGAGGCGTATGACTTATTTTTAACTCTTTCATAAACAATACGATAATATAGGAAGTTAAAGTGAATAGGAAAGCAATACTTAGTCCCTGGATGACCAGGAGTTTATTAAAGTCATCAAAGAAAAAAAGATTATATGAAAATTTTTTGAAAAAAAAGTCATTTTGTAATGAAACCAGATATAAAAGCTACAGGAATCTTTTTGAAAAAACTAAGCAGCAAGCAAAAAAACTTTATTTCCAAGACCTACTGATTAAAAGTAGGGGAAATGCAAAAAGGGCTTGGGACATTATCAAAGATTTGTTTTTGGAAAAAGTATTGAGAAAAACAATCTACCAACAATACTCTGTATAGATAAAAAGTTTATTTAAAATGAAGCAGCAATTTAGATGTATTTTTGTAAACGTTGGCTCAAAGTTAGCGTCCAAAATTTCAGTCAATATTAAGAATTATAAGGAACTATCAATCTTATCTCAAAACGTATTGGAATCAAGTTTAACTGTGGGAGTTTTCCTTTTGGGCTTTTTTTTTGTTGTCGTTCCTTTCAGAAAGTTTCTTTTTTTTGTAAAATTTTGAGCATTCATTAAGAATGACTTCCAGTTTTCATTTCTTTGTACTTGTGTTTTGAAATCTCTCTTTATGGACTTTCTGTGACACACCTTTATGCAAATTACCAAAATCCAATCCAAAATATTTTTCCGAAACGGTTGGACAAATATTTTTTGACGATAAAAAATAGTTTTATGTAAGAACGATTTATTAGAATATTTTTTACTAGACTTTAGATAATATATGTTGTAACATGTAAATCGCTAAATTATAAAAATATATGATTAAATATTGGTGTTGTTATAGCTTTTTATGTATCTATACAATTCAACGTTTGCACTGACTACCTTAGTAGGGAAAGAACTTCCTTAAGAATCTAAAATGTCTGATAACATTGTTCTTATGAGCTTTGAGATACCTATTTGATAAACAATTTTTCATAACTGGTGAAAATTTAGAAGCTGATTGGTGGTAGGGAAAATAAGTCTTTGATTTTTTATCGTAGGTGCTAAAATTTAGTCGTCAAGTAAGCGTTAGCGGCTTTGGCATAGGCAACAAACCCTGGGAACGACGATGGTGGGTGGTCTACTTCTTATCAATAGCTGCTTCTTACAAGCCTTAATGTAATTACGTTAGAATATCCAGCTTTAATTTTTTTAGTTCTTTTGACTTTATATACTTTTTGCATAAATTTCATATGGTGAACTTCCGAAGGAACACATCATTTCAGTCATTTTGAATTTTAATGGTGGCTTATTATTATTATTATTGAAATTATTTACCCAGGATGGCCTCTTCAGTTCCTATTGCTACTGCTTTCCAAGACGGTCCTGCGAAGAGGGTCTTAGTGCATTTAAAACTCCCATTTGAGCTACGAAAGTCGTGCAAGCACAGCAATCGCCCAACTAGACAACCGCCTAAGATATCAATCCTATTCTCATGCTGAGCGCTAAGCAGAAAGGATAGATTCACACTTTTATAGTCTCTGACATGACTCGGCCGGGGTTTGAACCCAAGACCTTCCGCACTGGAAGCGAACGCTCTACCATAAGGCTACCAGTCGGTTAAAACTATATATAAGTTTCTGGTGGAGACCTCGTTGCTGTTGTTGTTTTGCGTTCCACTCGATGGTAGTAAGTTGCTTCTTATAATTTTTAACAATAATAATGAGATTAATCTTCGCGAAGACTTATTTTCGCGAATGGCACACGTGGTTGTTCGCGCAGACTTAATTTCACGAAAAAATCTAAAGTCGCGAAAATTGCGAAAGTCAATCTCACGAATAATCTCTCATTTGCGAAGTCAATCTCACGAATAATCTCTCAATGGCGAAGTTAATCTCACAAATAATCTCGTATAGGTTTTTATACACGCTTGTTTTTTAAAACCATCTTTTGTTTCGTTGGTACTTAATATATTCTACAAATTGAAAGTAATTTCTTGCTTTCGAAAAAACATTTAGCCATAAAGATAAGAAAGCAAATTCAAACTCTATATTTTAACGTTTAACGTAAAATGCTCTTTCATAAAACCTATCTTAATATAGGAAATGTAGTGTTAATTGCCACTGCATCATTTTTCTGACATCTTCATTTGTCTTAATTTTATAATGTAAATATTTTGGCCCTTTAGCCCAATTCACAAAAACCAAAATCATTCATTCTCTTCATAATGTAAAAATCTTACGTACATGTGACGATATGCTTTAAAGCGTGTCATAGGCAACAATTTACTTTATTTTATTCTTAAAAAACTTGTCGTAAAGAACAACAAAAACATTCGAATTGATGTCACACAACATTCGATTTGGTCGATTTGTTTAAAGTTTTTTAAAACAAGATTTAGAAAACATGGCGGCTTTGGAAGACAAGATTTTAGCGAAATTTCATTTCGTAAAACCTTGCGAAGTTTTTTTAAGGTCTTTACAACAAAAATTTACGTGTAGGTGAATTAGGCTTTAATGCAAAAACTGAAGTTGGCGTGTAATAATTAAAATGGTACCAGTTTTCACCAATCGAAGTTTTAAAATTCAGTTTCACGTTAAAAACGAAGCTTGATTTGATTCACCCCTCCCTGGTATAAAATTGACACAGATGGTAGTCGCGAGAGAAAAAGCGACACAAGTATTTATTTATTTCGAATTTTATTTCGGCACCAACGAAAGAATCT
The DNA here is from genome assembly GCA_030067915.1 of Hydractinia echinata. Lineage (NCBI taxonomy): Eukaryota > Metazoa > Cnidaria > Hydrozoa > Anthoathecata > Hydractiniidae > Hydractinia > Hydractinia echinata. The sequence goes on from JASGCC010000577.1 coordinate 8,738, forward strand.
TCGAAAAATATTTTTGGAGCAGTTTTGTCGTGGCAGTTTGTTGGTTGCATCCTGCTGCAAAAGTGAAGGTTGGGATTCACTGTGGATGTTGTTTGTGGTAGCTGGTGGCGAGTCAAAAAATGTGCAGATGCTTTCTACAACTTCATCTTCAATATCTGCCAAATCTAAAATGAAATAAGAATTTTCATTTAAAGAAAATTAGAGTGTAGTTTTAAACGTAGGTGCATCTAATTTACAGTTTCTCTTTTTTTCTCTGATCAACTTTATCCCTTTTCTTTTTCCTATTTGACTGTATGTAGACCCGTGTACTTAAAATTAATATCCCAGTCTGAGAACATTAAATAATTTGATCAAAAATTTAATATTACACCGTTTAATAAAGTTTTTTTACCTTGTTTCTTACTGTTTTCGTGTAAAATGTTACCAGTTAATTCATCATCCAGAGATAGTAAAATCAAGCTTTCCATGCTTGAATACGCGCTGCTGATCAATGTCAAGTCATCTGCGTACAAACTGCTCACAATTGTCAACGTGTCGCAATCGTAGAAAGTATCATCATATCCCCGACATTCCCATGAACTGTGATGAGAATCTCCGTATGACAGCAACGAATCCAGGCTGGAGTATGTTGAGAGAGGAACAGCCTCATCCAAAATACAGCTGTCATAAAACACAGGAGGTGAAGAATCAACACTTCCAAACGAATCATTCAACATGTCATAAGCATGCTTTACTTGTCTAGAAATATCTTCTTTGTTGACATTGATGTCAACATCAACCCAAACTTCGCCATTGATGTCATACAAGTGAAATGACGGTAGCAAGCATTTAATTTGCTTACTGTGATATTTTATCATCTGTTCACCTTCATTTTCAATCATTTTAATAGCTTTCCTTTAAAGAGCTGTTTAGAGCACAACTTCTTTCAGGAGAGTTTTAAGAAAAAACACATATTTGTTAAATGACGTGTAATTTAACGTTAAAAACAAACTTGACGTCAGTTAATCTAAAATGGCGGTCTTTACGCTTACGTCACAAGATAAAGCACGGTTGAAGGCAATGGTTTTACGCTCACAACGTTTCTAAGGCAAACTACTAATTACAGTTTAACCAAGTCTCGCTGATGAATAAAAGATGTGTAAATCACGAACCAAATCGTTAAAATATCGCCTCTTCATTTAAAAAAGTTAAACAAAGGGGGTTGACATTGGCGAAGCTATTACCAAATACTTACGACAGATGTGAATGCCTATTTCTATCATCCAACCACCAAAAATACGCGCCAAGTATTTGATATTAAATTTAGGCATCTACTAACAAACGTTTTAATTTTCCTTTTGGGTTAATTTATGCCGATTTTAATATTTTCTGCGTTTTTAAACTCTCGAGAGTAATTTGAGTTTACACAACAATTCTAATTTTATATTTTTCATTTCTGAGTAGTAATATACAAAAATCAATGAACTCGCCAAGTTTTAGTCATTTCCTCAAATTAAATCCGCGCAAAAGGAGTATGTCCGGCGACGTAGTTTGACGTGTTTTGTCCGATAGCATTTTTTTGTCGTACAAATGCGACGACATACCTCCGAAAAAATTTTCCTGATAAACGACTGTCGCGAAATGATTTTATTTTTAGGTTTCTAGATTTTTTTGTTCGACAGAAATGTCCAATGACGATTGTCTCGAGTAAAACGTTCGAGTTACCCGAATAAATTAACCTTAGCGGGGACAAAAAATGGGTCGAGTTAACGAATGTTCGAGTTATCCGAAGATCGAGTTAACCGAAGTTTTTTTCTTATAAAGGTATTAACGAAAGTTCAAGAATCCAAGAAAATGGTTTGAGATAATGAAAGTTCGAATTATTCGGTGTTTAGGTTACTGGGAGGTAACTACTGTAGTTTTAAAGTAACAGTAGCCAGCTGGTGGTTATAAGACGCACGAAAGGAAAATTTTAAAAATTCACCTTCTACGAAGCTAAAAAATATTCACTTTCCCGCCTCTCTTTTAAATCGAAATTGTTCATTTTTTAAGCATTTGCTTCTGTTTACTTTTATTTTATGACAATGATTTTCAACTTGAAATCATGACCTGCTGTGTTATGAGGAGTTCCTAACTGGTCCTTTAGGTCCAAAATCTCTCATGACACTAGTAATGATGGCGTATTTATTTAGTTAGCTTAACGAATGATATAATTCGCTACAACAACGGAAAGGCGAGATACTCCGAGAGATACTTTGTAGGAAGCCATGAATATAGGATTCTTTACAATCTGAGTTCCTATTGGTCTGAAAATAAAACGAAGCATTCTTATTGGCCTTTCCGAAAAATAACGATTTCCAGCGCCCAGGATAAATAAGTTATCCTGGACTGTGTGCGTCCAGGATTTGGGATGTCTCTATCTCTAGAACTCTACATTTTCCTAGCATTTAACTAAGCTTTCTTCGAGGATATCAAATTCAGTTTCTCTCAAACAAAAGCTTAGACGCAAACAAATGTCAGAGCAAATCCCTAAAATTTAAACCCACCTCATAGCAAACCCCGAATTACAATCAACCAATAAGCACAAAGTTGGCGTGGTCACATCTTACACTCTTGAATAATACAAGAATTAATTAAATTTATTCGGGTGAGTGAGGCCATTTGCGCTGAAAACAAAGAATTTCCCGATATTGACCACGTGGTGAGCAAAGAACAATAGAATTAACCAATCAAAAAGGGCGGTCAGTGACGGCAAAAAAGTCGTTTGCGACCCAGCCTAATTTTTCCCATCTTAACTATTCCGATTTCCTGTGATAGATAAGAAAAATTATTCTTGGTCTCCTGGGCTCCATTTTTCCAGGAAATCTTACAGAATTTAAGATATTTTTTTAAAAAGAAGTTAACATTATCCGCCAAATTAAATTACTACCCAAATTATTTATTTGTGCTCTCCACCAGGTTGAATTTCGCCAAATCAACCGAATTCCACTAAATTCCACCAAATTCCACCAATTATGAAGAACCAACCAGTGAGCAAGCTGGAATCACTTTGAACGAGATAGAAAACTCAGTATATTACGGGGAGCCAACAGTAAGCAGGAAACACATTTCGTACATCCATGGTTCTATCAACAAAATAAGAACAAATCAGGTTGAAAAGGCTCAAAAATATAAAAAAAGCCAGCCTCAGGACGGATTTTACATGTTCTTATAAAAAAAAACGTGTGAAACTCATTTTGTACTGATACATTGATGCAACACCTATGTGGGCAATGTTTTCACAGAAATTTTAGGGTGGCTCACAACTATAAAATTTTAGGGGGGTTTAGGAATTTCGAAATTTTTGTGTTTAGTGACAGCCACTTATACAAGTACGTTTCACAACTTCTTTGCACTGATAGCTATGGAACCAATTTTTAGCTTTACTTGTTCTTCTCGTTAAAGATGAAATCACCAAGCTGAACATATTACATGTTGAAATCCAAACATTTTGAAGTATAACAATTTGCTTACTTAAATCAATTTTACTCGACGCCATTTTTAGCAAAACACAAAACTGAACAATTTTTATTATTTTATTATGTTCAAGCATGCCGAAACGTTTATTCACCTGTTTCCATTTAAAAAAATATCGTCTTAAGAGCTATCCGATACATGTTATGTCACTTTCACGATCGGCATGGAGTGATAGCTATCCGATAGCCAATCTATGCCGAAACAACACATTTTAAATGGAAACAAAACCCCTATCCGATATGCTTTTTAAGACGCTGCGATAGTAAATCGTCTAATGGAAACTAAGTATGAACGTGGTTGATGTATTGACTTATAACCCGGAATGTTAAAATTTGAATTTGTTACCATCGATTCCTTCAGCCAGGTTTCTGTTACACAAATAATTTTAAAATTAAATTTTAGGTTGTATAACATTGTTTTCAGATTTTCGAAGTTTTTGTTTATACTTCTTGCGTTAACGTTAAGCACTGAAAATTTGTTTTTACATTTTGCAAGATGAGTTTTTGTTTCAATTGGAGAAAAATCATTAGTTTCAATATTCAGATTTTTAAAATAATTCAAATGTGGATCATTAATATGGTTTAATGTTAAGTCAGAGTTAAATATATCGAAAAAAGATGCGTTATTATCCATTGTTACGTTGAGTGTTTATAATACGTTAAAATAAAAACAAATAGAGAGTTAGTGTTCATGACGTTGCCAAAAAGACAAACAAGAAATACCCACTAAGAAATAGAACAAAAAAAATGAACCAACATTTAGACTGGAAGTAGAGGGAGATGTTGTATATAGCCTTGATCTTTTATGTTCGGTAAAATATACTTATGTTTGTATATATATTAGGCACCAGGCCTTGATTGGAGGGAGTTGAAAATACATGCTCAAAAACAAACGACATAACATGGCGTTGCGGTAAAAGATTTGCCCTTAGGTTTTGAGAATAAGCTCCAGAGACCTTGATATGCAGGACTTTGTAAGAGCATTCTGCTCGAACCCCTGGATGACACTCTCCACGAAGTATTACTCGGAATGAAGCCGGCTAATTCCAATTAAGGATACGGTAACCCCCTTTAGGGTTATTTTTTTTTTTTAAAAATATTTTTTTAAATTTTGATTCTTTGGCATATTATCCTGATATTTTTCAAAAAAGAATTAGAAATATTTATTGTTAAGAGGGATAAAATGAGGAAAAATCTTTTTAATCTTTTAGTGTTTTCAATAGTGTGCTCAAAGTCTAAAATTCCTCAAATATATTTAATCTGTATGATAATTGAAGAGAGTTATGCAGAACAAATAAAAAATGCATCTCTAAATACAACAAGGGAAACATTCACACTTTAATAACCTATACAAATTTATTATCTATACTTTTTTAATTTATTTATTTCTTACATTAACATGGGAAAGTTTAACATTGCACGTAGACCATTCGAAAAAAAACGACGAAAGAAAAAGGGGGAAGCAAAAAAAATGGGTGAGAAAGAAAAATCGATATTAATTGAATATAACATCGCTTCTTGGTATAACCAGAATCAAAATTTGTTTGAAGAAGAGAATGATTCTGTGAGTGGGCCAAGCAGTAGAAAAATTTTATTACCGGAAGAAGACATTGATTTTTATTCAACGGAAGAAGAAACAGATGATGAATCGGATGAAAGTGAAGGAGATGAAGAGTTTAGCAAAAGATATTCTTTACCCGAAAGATATATTATAATTGATGTTAATAGTCTCGTTGAGGCTGTAAGAAATTATACTGTTTGCGAAACTTGTGGAAGCAAGATATGCATTCGAGAAAATACATCCTTTCGTCATGGACTGGGAACGAAGTTGACATTTATGTGTGAAAGCGAAATTTGCCCATCCAAAGCTTTTGACAACAGCTTTTTTTCAACACCAAAATATGACGGAGCAAACTCTTCGTATAAAATAAATATTTTGGCTAATTTAGCTTTCAGAGCATGTGGAAGGGGAAGATCTGCTGCTCAAAAAACCTTTTCAGTTATGAACTTAGGAGCACCGCTGAGCAAGAAGTCATGGGGAAAGAATACTTCATTTCTCGCAAATGTAGCATGTAACGTGGCTGAGAGAAATATGAAAGAAGCTGTTATAGAACTAAGGAATCTGCTTCAACCAGAAAACACTCATTTGATTTTATCAGCAGGTACAAGTTTTGATTGCACTTGGAATAGTCGTGGCTGGCAAGCTAGAGAAGGGATCGTTGCAGCTATAGCACAAAGAACTGGCAAAATTGTTGATATTGTACATAAAAGTTCCTCATGTCCTGAATGTCAACGAAAACAATCTGACAAAGATGCTGGAAAAATATCAGGCCTGGATTATTTAGATTGGTATATCCTGCACGAACCGACATGTTTCATGAATCATACGGGAAGTCCACACGTAAGTCATTTTATTGATAAGCAGAATTGTTCCTAATCCATTTCTTCATATATATGGGTGTTTTTACCTTATAGTCAGAAATTTTCGCGACAACTAATTTTCGCGATTTTCGCGATTTTTGGGCATTTTCGCGAATTTAAAATGCCGCGAAAAAAATTTAATTGACGAAATCGCGAAAATAAAAACCGCGAAATATTTTCTTTTTTTCTTCATTTTTTAGACTCCACAGGGTGGCAGACGTAAAATTTTTGCAACAAAATAATTCTGGTGATACCCAGTTTGATAAAACCCGGGAAAATTAAGGAAGAAATGCACTTTTAAACACAATTTTAGAAGGCGGTTTGCCTTTTAACCTAAATGGCATTTTGTGTTATAAATCATTGATCTCCTTTTTTATGAAATTTCCTCTTTTTTTAAACTTTCCTGTCTAACTCTTACACCTATGAAACCTCTTCAGTTTTAATTCTTTTATCCCTAGTGACATTCCTAACCAGATACCAAAGGCCAGAAGAGGTCGGAGGACATGGGTCTAAAAGACAGTATGGGATTTCGTTTCAACATTTTCCTTAACGTCAATACCATTATTTAGGCAAACGCCGAGGCGAGTTTGAAAGGTTGTACTATCCTCGCTTGATCAAAAATAAAGGTTCTTCCGCTACCTTATTGATTATAACATTGACGCCTTTTATGAAAAAAGCTTCCTTTTACAGATGTCATTATTAGAGCAGAAAAACGCACTTAAAAATCATATTTTGTTTTTCCTCCACTCCGTAACTCTATGAAATTCGCGAAAATTAAATGTCGCGAAAAAAATTCAAGGCAACGAATCGCGAAAATAAAAATCGCGAAATTGTCCCAAAATTTTTATCGCGAAATTAAAATGTCGCGAAAATTTCTGACTATAAGGTAGTCTATGGAATCGTCATCTATCCTAACTTTATACAAAAGATCTGTTGAAAAAAACAGTTTATATTACGATCCTTTTGTTGGAGATGGTGACAGTTCTTCGTATCGTGAAGTGTATGGACCAACTAAGACTATTGGAAAAGAAGAAGATATATGTCATATCACGAAAAGAATGGGAACCAACTTACGAGCAATTGTTCGAGATTATAAAGGTAAATTAATCTCTTATTTTAAGAAAGTTCTAGAATTATAATGTAATTTTTCCAGTTGCTACAGTATGACCAACTGTCTATATAGGTAAAAAGTTGGATGATGGAAAGTCAATTAGTGGACCAGGACGACTCACGAATAAACGAATCGACGCCTTTCAAAGCCTGTACGGAAATTCCATAAGAACAAACAAAGGAGACGTGAAAGCTATGTCAAAAGCAGTTCTTGCTTCCCTAAAACACTTTGTAAGGGATGAGGGGGTTAAGTATTCATCTGGCCAATTTTATGAAGGCGCTAGTTGTTCAAAACGGAAAAAAATATAACGTTTTTGTCGTTGTTTGATATTTCACATTTACATATATTGTACATATCTGCATTTTTTTTAATTATGTTTCTTGCAACAATGGTAGATCCAACCCACATTTACATACATTGTACATATCTGCATTTTTTTTAATTATGTTTCTTGCAACAATGGTAGATTCAACCCATCACAAAACTCTCCCAGCGTGACCAAGTATGCTTCCTAACAATATTAAAAAGTGTTACTATTAAAAAAACGGAGGTGCTCGTATGTGGCAAAACGTAATTCGATTTATACCTTACGAAATTCTCCTTTCACATCACTCGGCACTAAAGTTCGAATACAATCCAAAACACAACTAGGAAATGTGCATTGTGGGAGATTTCCATCGTTTTCCGGACCAATCTCCTTTTTTCTAAGTAACGGATGCACTTTTTTATAAGAACCCGGAAATCTGGATTCAGCCTGAAGTGTTCTTATTTTTTTGACTTGTTCAGCCTGAAATTGTTTTTATTTTTTTCTCATATTTTGAGCATTTTCAGTGTAAATAATTATTTATTACATTTTGATTTAAAAAAATGATTTTGCACACCTGAAGGCTACAGTGGCATAATGAATGTACCGTATTTGTCCGGGCTCCTTGTTCTACTTTAATCTGATCTCAATACCTCTTTCTAAATCCGTTGAAAATAATTCACCATCATAGCTAGAAAGAGAAAATATTTCCTTTTATTAAACAGCCTGGGACAGAGGTTGATGCATTTATTTAACGAAAATATTTTTTCTTACCCCAACGACTTCATTTGTGCAATCATAATTTCCTTTGCTTCATCCTTTGTATGAGCACTTGGTTGTTCATCACTTTCCATCTGTGCACAAACTCTCTTTTTCTCATTTCCTTTTTTTGGTTCAGTGTTTTTTTCTTTTTCCTACACGGTTTGATTTTTTCGGAGGCATGATTTTTCGTTTTTATCCTGTTATGTTATCAAGTTTTCTGTTTAACAATACCGTAATGCTTCGAATAAACGCCCCCCTTCTATTAAACGCCCCCCTCGAATAGACGCCCCTCCTTTTCAGTCATTTTTTAAATAAACGCCCCCCTCTAATAGACGCCCCTCCCTCATCAGGGGCGTTTATTCGAGGCGATAGTAAAAGTATACTTACTTACTTACTTTTTTCCTAAATCTTAGGTTTAAGGTTGGAAGTTTAGTTTTTCGCTTTTGAAGTTCATTCTCTAAAACATGTGAATATCTTTTATTTTCTGTTGTGAAGATATATATTATAGGTATCCTTAAAAACTGCAAAAGAGACGAAGTGTAAAAAATTTAATAAACGCCCCCCTCGAATAGACGCCCCCCAAAAATATCAAAAAATTTAATAAACGCCCCGGGCGTTTATTCGAAGCATTACGGTAACTAGACCCATAGTTCTACGAAAACACTTTACCTTTAATTTTTAATAAAATATTCATGAGTTATTAATTATTCATAACGTCTAAGTGGGTGTAACATTCCTTTACCATGATTTTTGCAGGTAAAAGCAAAGATCTTTGATTTGCTTTTTCTCGAAATAAAATTTTCAGTCGTAACGGTATATATTTTTGTCGAACACTCCCCTCCATCTTGTCGAAATTGTACGAAAACAAGTTTGTTGCGACAATTATATCTTTGGCTACAAAACTTTGCTTTTTCTAACGCAGAAAGTGAGGAAATATCGAGTTATTGATCTATCATGCTTAAAAATAGATAAATCAGTTATAAAACAGCTATTGTAACACAAAATATACTATATTTTCAGAACCACGTGTTGTTTTGAGTAAAAAAAGCAAAGCTTTTTAGAGCTGAATAAGAGCTTCGCAACCATATATTTTTCAACGAACAAAAATTTTACGGAGGGGAGTGTTCGACAAAATAAACTGGAAGGGTGAATTTTCGTATATAATTTTTTTTCTCCCTTTTGGATTTTTTTTATGGCAATATTTTATCAACACTCTAGAGATAATTTATTTGGCTTTCAGAATATATATATTTGTTAGGGTTAATATAGCGAGCAGAGGAGATATTTTAAATATACTGAGTATGTGTCCCAGGGGGTGACCGTATCCTTAAGGGTGGCTGTTTTGAGCACATAGTTGCTGTCTATGTTAATTTGCTCTGCCTGCCCAAATTTTCGCCAACACGTGACAGCGCATAACCATGTGCTCCTTATCACGTTCCCTTTTCGTTATGTTTTTGCACCCTATTCGTTACATTCATTTCTTTTTGCTTTCTTTTTTGTTTCTTCCGTTCTTCATCGTGTTGTAGCGCTTGATCTTCAACCTCATCCCCAGGGCTCTTTTTCACTTGAAAGCCCTGGGGACGAGGTTGGTTTGATCTTTTAAGTCATTATCATCGCTACGCGTTCTTCTCCGTGCCGTAATCGTTATTATTTTCAACTGACCCAGAAAAGGTATCGACCATGTTACACTTCTGTTTTTCCTGGCTATAAAAAATCACCAATCCAAAAAAAAAACAAATAAAAATCGAATTCACGTTTTGTCTTATTAACAACCGCAACTTTTGACGTCGTTCTTACGTTGAAGATATCTCTTTTGGGGGTTGTTGAAACATTTATTGGTTAATTTGCGACGATAAGTAAACGATAGTTAGGGATACCGTCCGGAATAAATTCCGACTGGTTGTAACGTTACTTTTTGCGGGGATATACTTTTGCGAATTTTTCGAAAATCACAAAGTCGCTAATTCTTCTTCCTATAATAGTTTCTCCCGCAAAGTAACCCTTGTTTATTTATCAAAACCACTGATTATTAGCGAACAAGGTCTCTAACATATAACAAATCTGAGGTTTAAACAGGCTTTATGTCACAACTTTTAAAACATCAACCGTTTACATTGTGTGATTTAACTTTGCAACGTTTTTTAAAACCTATATATTTAAAATACACTTAAACCACAGTGGGAACTAAGTTTAAAGATCCCGTGTTCTTGCCAGGAGTCCTTTACTACATAAACACAAATTGGTTTGAATTGAAATAAATTTTTAAAGCAAATGGATAAAGTACATGCCTTATGCATGTTTTATGCTAGCCCGACCAGTTTTACGCCAAAAGTAATGCATATTTTTATATTTGTAGGCATATTTTTTTGTAAAACTAGTTGGTTGTGAGGTCTTTGATTTCTGCTTAATATCAGAGGCTTCAAATTGGATATCACCCACATGGTGTAGCATGGTAACAGGTAAAATCATCATCATCATTCATGATATCACCCACATGGTGTAGCATGGTAACAGGTAAAATGCAGTACAATTTTTATATATATGATTTATTGCACGTTCAACATATATATTCTTAAGTTGGCAATATCTATTCTCTTCGAGCAATCAGACATGGTCAATTGGCCTTTGATTTAAGCACCAGGTGACATACCCAGACTGTAGAATTGTAACATAAGCTCTTCCTTAATCTGCCATGAGTTCATCATTATGTTCCAGCAGGTCAATCCACTGTTCAGCATCCCAGACATATCTAAAATATGCTCATTTGAAAGACCAAGACGTAACTGCATCAATGTCAGAAGCATTTCTTTGCAATATTATTTTTGTATTTAGTACCAGTATGGTTCAAGGTGTGTGGTGTTAAAGCATAACAATGGTCAGATAGTGGTGTAAATGTATTACAATCAACATCTGGACAAGTTTTCAACTTTATTTTTTTTAACTTAGGTGGTAGAGATGGATGACGAAAAAGTTTCCTTCTTGATTTCATCTTTTGTGGAATTTCATAGCCCATTTTAAGTGATGGGTCTGGATGAGTAACAGTTGGTACTTTATCAACAAAATGTTCAGAACAAACTCGGTCACTGGGACAAGGTTTCCATTCTGATTTATCTTTATTCACCCTTCTTAAAGCTAGGATCCATTTCTTTCGTTTTTCAAAGTTTCTTAACACACTGGGGAAACAGTATAATCTATATGGGGGATTTAACCAACAGCCACACTCCTTTCTAGTTTTTCCCTCGTGAACAGAACAAGATTCAGCCCTCCATTTATAAATCCTGGCATTGCTGTTACAACATCCAATAACTGCACAATTGGAACCCCCCATACGTAAACTTCACAAAAGGAAATCTCTGAAGTTGAATTGAACAAGTAGAGCGGCTCAAGCGCACAGCTTTAGGAAATAAAACACCATCATGACCATTGGTGTTTACAACTTTTGCAATCAAACTAATTTGAGGCCAGGCCCCAAACCGCGTTGAGTATCATAATGGCGGAATGATATGTATTGCTGATTGTCAGCATTTTTCTGCATTCAAAATGGTAGAATAAAATGCAGGCATAGTTTCGTTTGAAAAACGCGGTAATAATAACTATTATATATTTCTGTTTCCTGACGAAGATGTTTATTTATCTATGGTGTAGTAAACATGCTATAATGCCTAAAAACTCTTTTTCCTAGCTACAAAACTGTTATCTACACTAGAGGTGCTACGTCCATAACAACATGTCTTTTTTGCAAGTCACACCCCCACCCAAGAGATCAATTAAAACATTGCAGAAAAAAGTATTATTTAATGAACAACTTATAAAATAAAAGCACAAAAATGATTTATTTATATATTCTACGTTTTCATAAAACCTTCTGCTTTGATCGCCATTATTGCAGCATTAAAAACACGCTTCAACAACTTTGTGACGTCACAAGAGCCAAACGTACAGACCGCAGTCTTGCAGCATGAAAACTGCGAAGAGAGTTTTTGAAATTAATTATATATATATTGAAAAATTTTTTTGCTATCATAATTCTGATTAGCTTTAAAAAATATGATATATATAGCTATATATATATATATCTTTTAAATATTGTATTAAACTTACCTTACCTTTGATAGCTTTGATAATCTTACAGTCTTCTAGACTTCATCTACGTCGATAACGCCAGCGACTTCTGCTTCAAGTGTACTAAAAGGTAGAGCACAAGAAGCAGCAGAGACATGTTGCATCATGTCAACTAGGCTGTTAGTATCAGCCACTCTTCTTATTTGGTGACCTGGTAGGGAGGGCTCATCAGAAACAGTGGACAATTCATCTACAAGGTTTTTAAAGGAGTTCACATCACCGGAACGGTCACGCAGATGTCTTGAAGTGTATTGAAGAGTCTTAGGCCAAAATGACTCAGGCTACCGTACATTTTGGTTCTAATTGAATTTGGAATTTGTGAAATAACAAAAGGAAGCTTGCATAATCTGCTTCTACGTGGTGAGATGTAATAGTTGATAGTTTTGTAAGTTTCACCAAAATCTGAAACAAAGCCTTTTATAATTTTCCAAGTGTAAATTAGTTGATATCGCTCTCTACGTCGTAGTAGCGAATACATGTTTAACAATTTAAGGGTTTCCCATAGTTTTTACCATAAGTACCATCTATTTTTCTTAAGTATAGCTCCATTGTGGTGCCGTAGTTTAGTGGCTATAACTCTTGCACTTTGTGCGGGAAACTGGGGTTCGATTCCCCTTGGCGGCGATTCAATATGGGTGAGTGAATGTTACCATAGCCTTAGGTTAACCCAAGCCATGTGAGGGAAATTGGGGAGATGGCACACTGTGTGGGCCGTTGGATGTAGCCGGGAGTTGTCTAGTAGAGCGCGCACCCTATTGGGTCTGCGTATCCCTCGATATTTGTGAGGCTAGCCACGTAAAATATGCACATCTATCTATCTATATCTATTGTATGGCTTCAAGGGAAGAAATCTCTGATTGCTTGTAAGGGCTCCATAGTTGAGAGCAATATTCTATTACTACCATTAGCTGGTAGTAATAGAGGCCCCCAGTGGAAACAATCCACTAACTATATAGGTTTTTGTGATTTTCTGGGCTAAGCCACTTTAAATAGTTATTATTCTTATTCTTATTCTTATTCTTATTATTATAGATTTCCACAGGCAAACCATAAGTAAGGGTGAATGGTTTTGAAATATGCAAAGAATCCAGAATGATTGATGTTTGCTTGACAAAATGACTTGATTGATAGGGGGTTTGAAGGTGGCATCATTAGACATTATTATTCCTATAAATCTTTAACTTGTGTTTTTTCTTTTATTTGAGATCTGCTAGAAGTTACGTACAGTACTGGAAAAAGGTTGTTTAACATCGCGCTTCGCGTATCGCGACGGTATTCTCGATCCGCGATAGACGTTTTTTTACTTTCAAATTGTATCGAGAGGGCTTCGCGATGCATCCGTCTCGATATCATTCTCGAAGCTATCGAGGCCATTAACACTTTTTCATAATAGAACTATTTTAAAAATAAGAGTGTATTCAACAATGATCGCGGATGTTTAAATATAATTATACTTCCTCTGTGTTGACCCAGAAAAGGTATCGACCATGTTACACTTCTGTTTTTCCTGGCTATAAAAAATCACCAATCCAAAAAAAAAACAAATAAAAATCGAATTCACGTTTTGTCTTATTAACAACCGCAATTTTTGACGTCGTTCTTACGTTGAAGATATCTCTTTTGGGGGTTGTTGAAACATTTATTGGTTAATTTGCGACGATAAGTAAACGATAGTTAGGGATACCGTCCGGAATAAATTCCGACTGGTTGTAACGTTACTTTTTGCGGGGATATACTTTTGCGAATTTTTCGAAAATCACAAAGTCGCTAATTCTTCTTCCTATAATAGTTTCTCCCGCAAAGTAACCCTTGTTTATTTATCAAAACCACTGATTATTAGCGAACAAGGTCTCTAACATATAACAAATCCGAGCTTTAAACAGGCTTTATGTCACAACTTTTAAAACATCAACCGTTTACAGTTTTTTAAAACCTATATATTTAAAATACACTTAAACCACAGTGGGAACTAAGTTTAAAGATCCCATGTTCTTGCCAGGAGTCCTTTACTACATAAACACAAATTGGTTTGAATTGAAATAAATTTTTAAAGCAAATGGATAAAGTACATGCCTTATGCATGTTTTATGCTAGCCCGACCAGTTTTACGCCAAAAGTAATGCATATTTTTATATTTGTAGGCATATTTTTTTGTAAAACTAGTTGGTTGTGAGGTCTTTGATTTCTGCTTAATATCAGAGGCTTCAAATTGGATATCACCCACATGGTGTAGCATGGTAACAGGTAAAATGCAGTACAAGTTTTATATATATGATTTATTGCACGTTCAACATATATATTCTTAAGTTGGCAATATCTATTCTCTTCGAGCAATCAGACATGGTCCATTGGCCTTTGATTTTAGCACCAGGTGACATACCCAGACTGTAGAATTGTAACATAAGCTCTTCCTTAATCTGCCATGAGTTCATCATTATGTTCCAGCAGGTCAATCCACTGTTCAGCATCCCAGACATATCTAAAATATGCTCATTTGAAAGACCAAGACGTAACTGCATCAATGTCAGAAGCATTTCTTTGCAATATTATTTTTGTATTTAGTACCAGTATGGTTCAAGGTGTGTGGTGTTACAGCATAACAATGGTCAGGTAGTGGTGTAAACGTATTACAATCAACATCTGGACAAGTTTTCAACTTTATTTTTTTTAACTTAGGTGGTAGAAGTGGATGACGAAAAAGTTTCCTTCTTGATTTCATCTTTTGTGGAATTTCATAGCCCATTTTAAGTGATGGGTCTGGATGAGTAACAGTTGGTACTTCATCAACAAAATGTTCAGAACAAACTCGGTCACTGGGACAAGGTTTCCATTCTGATTTATCTTTATTCACCCTTCTTAAAGCTAGGATCCATTTCTTTCGTTTTTCAAAGTTTCTTAACACACTGGGGAAACAGTATAATCTATATGGGGGATTTAACCAACAGCCACACTCCTTTCTAGTTTTTCCCTCGTGAACAGAACAAGATTCAGCCCTCCATTTATAAATCCTGGCATTGCTGTTACAACATCCAATAACTGCACAATTGGAACCCCCCATACGTAAACTTCACAAAAGGAAATCTCTGAAGTATAATTGAACAAGCAGAGCGACTCAAGCTCACAGCTTTAGGAAATAAAACACCATCATGACCATTGCTGTTTACAACTTTTGCAATCAAACTAATTTGAGGCCAGGCCCCAAACCGCGTTGAGATTCATAATGGCGGAATGATATGTATTGCTGATTGTCAGCATTTTTCTGCATTCAAAATGGTAGAATAAAATGCAGGCATAGTTTCGTTTGAAAAACGCGGTAATAATTTTTACTATTATATATTTCTGTTTCCTGACGAAGATGTTTATTTATCTATGGTTTAGTAAACATGCTATAATGCCTAAAAACTCTTTTTCCTAGCTACAAAACTGTTATCTACACTAGAGGTGGCGCCGTATAGCTTTCGTACTCTGTGCGGGAGACCGGGGTTCGATTCCTCTTGACGGCGATTCAACATGGGCGAGTGAATGTTACCATAGCCCCGGGTTAACCCAAGCCATGTGAGGGAAATTGGGAAGATGGCACACTGGTGGGCCGTTGGATGTTGCCGGGAGTTGTCTAGTAGAGCGTGGGCCCTACTAATTGAGTCTGCGTAGCTCAAAATGAGCATTAAATACTCTAGGACTTTCCATCTAAGCCATGGCCCCTCCTGGAAATAATAGACAGGGTATATCCCTCGATATTTGTGAGGCTAGCCATGTAAAATATGCACATCTATCTATCTACGTCCATAACAACATGTCTTTTTTGCAAGTCACACCCCCCCCCCCCCCAGCCTCCACCCCCCCAGCCTCCACCCCCACATTTTCTAAAGTTGATTGATTAATTCCAATTAGCGACCCTTGCGTCCGTGTTCATAATTTTGCAAGGTGGCCTCTGTAAAAAAACTTAAATTAAGATTATAAGGCGTTATACACAGGGAAAGTGTATGAAAAAGCGTGGAAAACTTTGAAGGAAGTTTATCGCACAAGGAATTTTAAAAATTGGTTATGTCCCTGAAGCTTTTGTTGGGGCTTGTGATTTTTTATTTTTTATGCAGGATATCTGGGAAGTTGATATTTGGACCTATTTTAATTATGTGAACTAGCTATTAAAGGTTGCCTGCAACCTTTATAACACGTTAATCCTAATCGAAAGAGATCAATTAAAACATTGCAGAAAAAAGTATTATTTAATGAGCAACTTATAAAATAAAAGCACAAAAATGATTTATTTATATATTCTACGTTTTCATAAAACCTTCTGCTTCGATCGCCATTATTGCAGCATTAAAAACACGCTTCAACAACTTGTAAAAAAAAGGATACTTTGTGACGTCACAAGAGCCAAACGTACAGACCGCAGTCTTGCAGCATGAAAACTGCGAAGAGAGTTTTTGAAATTAATTATATATATATTGAAAAAAATTTTTGCTATCATAATTCTGATTAGCTTTAAAAAATATGATATATATATATATATATATATCTTTTAAATATTGTATTAAACTTACCTTACCTTTGATACCTTTGATAATCTTACAGTCTTCTAGACTTCATCTACGTCGATAACGCCAGCGACTTCTGCTTCAAGTGTACTAAAAGGTAGAGCACAAGAAGCAGCAGAGACATGTTGCATCATGTCAACTAGGCTGTTAGTATCAGCCACTCTTCTTATTTGGTGACCTGGTAGGGAGGGCTCATCAGAAACAGTGGACAATTCATCTACAAGGTTTTTAAAGGAGTTCACATCACCAGAACAGTCACACAGATGTCTTGGAAGTGTATTGAAGAGTCTTGGGCCAAAATGACTTTACCGTACATTTTGGTTCTAATTGAATTTGGAATTTGTGGAATAACAGAAGGAAGTTTGCATAATCTGCCTCTACGTGGTGAGATGTAATAGTTGATAGTTTTGTTAGTTTCACCAAAATCTGAAACAAAACCTTTTATAATTTTCCAAGTGTAAATTAGTTGATATCGCTCTCTACGTCGTAGTAGCGAATACATGTTTAACAATTTAAGGGTTTCCCATAGTTTTTACCATAAGTACCATCTATTTTTCTTAAGTATAGCTCCATTGTGGTGCCGTAGTTTAGTGGCTATAACTCTCGCACTTTGTGCGGTAGACCGGGGTTCGATTCCCCTTGGCGGCGATTCAATATGTGTGAGTGAATGTTACCATAGCCTTGCGTTAACCCAAGCCATGTGAGGGAAATTGGGGAGATGGCACACTGTGTGGGCTGTTGGGTGTAGCCGGGAGTTGTCTAGTAGAGCGCGCACCCTATTGGGTCTGCGTATCCCTCGATATTTGTGAGGCTAGCCACGTAAAATATGCACATATATATCTATCTATTTATCTATATATATATATCTATTGTATGGCTTCAAGGGAAGAAATCTCTGATTGCTTGTAAGGGCTCCATAGTTGAGAGCAATATTCCATTATTGGTAGTAATAGTGGCCCCCAGTGGAAACAATCCACTAACTATATAGGTTTTTGTGATTTTCTGGGCTAGCCACTTTAAATATTTATTATTCTTATTATTCTTATTATTCTTATTATAGATTTCCACAGGCAAACCATAAGTAAGGGTGAATGGTTTTGAAATATGCAAAGAATCCAGAATGATTGATGTCTGCTTGACAAAATGACTTGATTGATAGGGGGTTTGAAGGTGGCATCATTAGACATTATTATTCCTTTAAATCTTTAACTTGTGTTTTTTCTTTTATTTGAGATCTGCTAGAAGTTACGTAGGTTGTTTTTGGGATAAATGTGTTGCACGTGTACCGAATCAGTTCAAACTTTTCACTGTTTGCAGGTTTGTGGTGTCACTGACTGATTTTATTCCTTTGAGATGCGAGTGTCATCAGGCAAACTACGCAATGCCGCAAAAACGCTTCCTTGGGGAACTCCTGATAGCACTTTTTCAGGATCAGAGGGTGAATTGTTGACCACAACAATTTGAGTTCGATTTGTGAGAAAAGACTTGATCCATTCATAGATTTTACCACATTATAATATACCAATTTTTTTCAATTTTAGTAGAACAATGCTAAAGTCAACCTTGTCGAACGCCTTAGCAAAGTCGAGATACCACTGTACCAACATTGTAGCCATCTGAGAGAAGCTGAAGAATATCGTTGTGGTGTGCTAATAGTTGGCTAAGGCAGGAGTGACCTTTTCTAAAACCATGTTGATTTGAGTTAAACAGATTGTGTTTATCCATAAAATTAACTAGTTTGGTTCTCAGGACTTTCTAAAAAACTTTCATTATGTGGGAGGTGAGCGCAATGGGTCGATAGTTGGATGGTGTGGTGTGACTGCCACCTTTTTGCTGGGGAGCAATTATTGCACTTTTAAGGATAGTGGGAATGTCGCTAGTTTCAATGCATTTTTTCCAAAATATGGTGAGAGGAACTGATAGAGAATGTTTACAGCGAAGTAATAGAACAGATGGAAAATGAGTAAAAGTATTTTGGATTTTTAGAGATTGCTTATATAGCTTTTGTTTCCACGCTTATTTGTGATGTCTTGTATATGATGATTGTAGAGAGTTCGGGAACGAGACGTTACTTGCACTAAAATCTTGTTTATTCGACCTCTTCTATGCATAAGGATGGCTCTGTCTCGAGGGACACAGGTGATTTCTTGTGAGTGACATAATTTCTTTTTGGGACGTAGATGGAGCAGATTTCGAAAACCTTATTATAAAAAATATCTAGCACATCTGATGTTATTTAAGAATTAACCAACAATGATTATTATTTCTTTATTAACAACATATTTCGGATAAATTTATCCATCATCAGGTCTAAAAGCAAATTAAAACGGTTAAAAAACGGTATAAAATATTCACAATTCCTATATACATATCATACACCATATCATAACTACATCCAACGTTATGATGAAAGCTAAATTAAATTTTGATTACTAACGCTCGGATTCAAAATAGGTTTTATATAATTGATCATTAACGCCTCGAGAGTCATTAAATGATATACGGAGCGTGTTGTGGAGCATAAGATCGACATATGTTCCATTGATAACATAGAATTACATTCCTTAAAATGTTTTCCCACAGGTCCAACTCGATTGTGTTCCTTTAGTCGCGTCTTAATTGATGCAGATTTATTAAAGAGTACAGTCCAATTGATGGTTGAAAATGTTTCTTCAATAATTTTCCAGTCTATTGAGTCGTGAAAGAAGTTTAGACTATTAAAACCTTTATTGTTGTATTTAGCGTTAGTTGTGGTTGATGCATTAAGATATTTACTTTTATAGGACGTATCAAACTCTAGAATGTGGTGGTCACTGGTGGATTTAAGATTTGGGCTATTTGAAATTCATGAATAAGGTCTTTGTTGTTTGTGAATACTAAGTCTAGTATATTACCATGTTTCTGTGTTGAGTTTAGGACCATTTGACTTAGGTTGAGATCAGATTGTAAGGTTTTTGTGGTGAGTATCATCTTTTTTTGTTCTCCAGTGTTGTTTCTTTGACTTTGTGTGTTTGAATTATTGGGAACTTGATTCCAATTTGCACGTGGATGGTTAAAATCACCCCCAATGATGATATCAGGCTCTTCTTCTAGTATAGTGTTAATTGTATATAGTCAACAAATTTATTGCACTTGTGTATTGTGTTGAGGATGAGCTGAACCCATGGGCACTATGTCATCTGGCTGCAGGTAAAGCACAGCTAAGAGTAAGTGTTCATACTTCAAGTATATGCATAACATTTCTATTACTCCTGTAATGTCTGTAAAGAACATTACGGTATTTATCAGTAAACAACACAGCTTTATGCTATGGTATCCGCCATATTGTATATTTCCAGCTATAACTCTTAGCCTTACAAAATAGTCAGAGCAAAGTGGATATGGAGGGAGATATGATTTCCAAGCGGAACGAACGGACATC
Organism: Hydractinia echinata; assembly: GCA_030067915.1. Classification (NCBI taxonomy): domain Eukaryota; kingdom Metazoa; phylum Cnidaria; class Hydrozoa; order Anthoathecata; family Hydractiniidae; genus Hydractinia; species Hydractinia echinata. Next base: position 28,914 of record JASGCC010000577.1, read on the forward strand.
ACATCTCTCCCCTACCACTAAATAAACTAAGTAAATAAAAGTATATAGCCACAAGAAAAATAAGAGAACTTTTTCTTATGACTATGGTAAAAAGAAGAAGTTCTAACTTATAAATATAGTTTGTAAATGTTTAGTTCATCACATAATCAGTGAGATGTGCAGGAGTTTTTCTTATACGTTTGTTCTTTGGTTCCGGAATAAATAGATCTTCCTCAGAATCCGATTCTTGGTATGGTATGGTTTGATCATCCGATTCCTCGTTGGTTGTTGTATCAGCACCCGACTGTTGTTCTCTGTTATGACATGTTGTTGCAGGTAAAATAAAGTCATCATCAGTACTGGACTCAGTGCTCACGGTAATCACACCTCTTTCCTTCTGATGAGAGTGAGATCTAATCCGGTAAGGTTTTACATGTGCAGAATTATGCACTATTGTAGGTTTGTTGCCACATTGCAGGAAGACTGCGTTACTTTTGACTGCAGAAACAGAGTACGGTGTTGATTTCTAACGTGGGGTGAATTTATTGCGATGTGGAGTTTGATCAGCAACAAGTACAGTATTACCATGTTTAAGTTGGTGAGCTTTGGCATGATTTCGTTGATAGGCATATGTTGCAATTTTCTGTTTTCATCGACGATCTCTAACTTTAACAGAATTCTTTTGAGTCCCATTGTTATAATTGGGAAGTTTATCCTTGATCATGCGTCCAAACATCAATTCAGCAGGTGCGATACCAGTAGTAGCATGCGGTGTTGTTCGATATGCTAACAGAAAATTTTCAAGCACAGTGCGCCAGTTTTTGCCATCAGCAATGGCAGCTTGAATAGTTTTCTTCAAGGTGCGGTTAAACCGTTCAACCTCACCATTTGCTTCGGGATGGTATGGAGTTACTTTGCAGTGCTTAACTCCAAATTCTTTCATAAGAGATTTAAATACTTGTTTTTTTCGAAATTGTGGACCATTATCGGTGATTATGGTTTCAGGAGCACCATAACGACAGAATAATTTACGGAGCTTCTATGTTATGTTGGTTGCATTAGTTTTGTGAATTATCTCAACTTCGGGATATCTACTGTAGTAGTCAACACATACCAATAAATTCTCACCTGTTGGAAAAGGACCACACAAGTCACATCCAATGAGAAGCCATGCAGCATCGGGAATTTCTGTCATTATGACAGGTGTTTTTCTTTCGGGGTCAGTCGTGACTTGACAACCATGGCAGGAACTGACAAATTCTTCAACAGCTACATTCATACTTGGCCACCAGACTTTAGTGCGAAGACATTGTTTCGTACGCACTTTTCCTTGGTGTCCTTCATGTGCTACTTGTAGAATTTCTTGTTGGAGCGAAGGCGGTATGATAATCTTTTTATTGATCATTAGGACGTCATTGAAAATAGTAAGCTGGTTACGTACAGGATAAAAATTTTTGGTAAGATCGGTTTTGATGAAGTGCTCTGATTTGACTTGAAGTTTAACAGCATGAATTTTGGGGTCTTTGTTTTGTTCAAGAGCAATTCGGTACGGTGTAACTGCGGTAGGAGATTGTGAATTGTGTACATAACCTACATACTCTTCAGCTAGACAATGGCATTTATCGGTGGTGGGCAATGGATTTGAACGTGATAAGAAATCAGCACTATTGTGTTGACCTGGCTGGTATTCAACATTATAATTGTAGGGTATCAATTTCATGACCCAGCGTTCAATTTGTGGTGGAAGGTGTTTGTTGATTGATGAGAACATGGTAACCAATGGCTTATGGTTGGTCTTCACTGTCAATTTTACACCATATAAGTACATGCGAAAGCGTTCTATGGCAAATAAAATAGCAAGGCTTTCTCGTTCAATTTGGCTGTATCGTGTTTCAACGGAAGATAGTGATCGGCTAGCGTAACTTATTGGTCTTAGAGTTCCATCAGGTTGACGTTGTGTAATGACAGCTCCAAGACCAACTGGAGAAGCATCAGTAACTACTTCTGTGTATGCATTTGGGTTGTAATATGCCAGTGTATCACTGGACAAGAGCAGTGACTTCAAATTGTCAAATGCAGTCTGATGCTCAATGGACCAATTCCATGTGCAATCTTTTCGCAGTAGTTGAGGTAACGGATAAGTGACAGTTGCAAAGTTAGGCAGGAATTTTAAACAGTAAGTTACCATGCCTAAGAATGAGTGCATTTCTTTGACATTTGATGGTGGTTTCAAGTCTACTATTGTTTGAATCTTTCTTTTATCAGGTGCAACACCTTCGTCTGACAATTTATGACCATGTAGATGAATTCACTTTTTAAAAATTCACATTTTCTACGGTTAATTGTAAGGTGTTTCTCACGTAGGCGTAGAAAGACTTTATTCATGCGGTCAAGCAGTTCTTCAGTATTGCGTCCTCCAATTATAACATCATCAGATATGTTGCGCACTCCAGGAATTCCAATGAGAGCATGCTCTATTTCTCTTTGATAGAGCTCAGCAGCAGATGACATACCAAAAATGAGCCTTGTATATCTGAAAATACCACGGTGAGTAGCGAAAGCAGTTAAATCTCGACTTTCTGTATCTAGCGCGATTTGGTGGTAACCTTTGTTGAGATCCAACTTCGTAAACACGGTACAACCATTTAGCTCATGTAGCAACTCCTCCAAAGTAGGTATATGATATGGTTCTCTAATAATAGCAGCATTTGCAGCACGCATAGCAACACACATACGTATGCTGGTAGATGAGGAATCTTTCTTAGGGACAATGACAAGTGGGTTGACCCATGTCGGTGGTGATTCAACAGGTTCAATCACATGATAATCAAGTAATTTATCAAGCTCATTGTCAACCTGTTTCTGCATCAGTATTGGTAATCAACGGGCTTTTTAAACAAGGGGTGATACAGTAGGATCAGTCTGGATGTGTAGTTCCACATCTTTCAGATTTCCCAAACCTTCAAAGCGATCAGTGTATTCACTCAGCATTTAATGTAATCTGGGATTGGTTATTTCAATTTGGTTGACCACATCAGTATTTGGGCCAACTCGTAGTAGATCCAAAGCACAAGCGGTATCATAACCTAAAATATTGATGTCAGAGCTTGGTACGACAACAAATTTTGCAGAAGTGTTTTGGTTATTGGACTCAACAGTTGCCCACACATAGCCGATAACAGCAATTGGTACCTTAGATTTGTAGGGATAGACGTTTCTGTTGTAAGGCCTCACTTGAAGTGGTTGTTTGAGGCTTTTTAAGATATCTGCACTGATCAAATTGATATTGCTGCCACTGTCAATGAGGACATTAATGACATGACCATTGAATTGGATTGGGTACGGGTTGTTGGATTGTGTAGTATTGGTGAGTGCAAAAACAAAGTCGTCATCAGAAGAAGAACTGTCAGCGATTACATATTTGCAAACATTACTGAAATGACCAGGTTTTCCACACGCATGACAGGATTTTCCTTTTGTTACCTCACAAGTATTAGCAAGGTGATTCTTGCTACCACACCTGTAACATGTTTGATTCTTCTCTGTTTGTCTTGAAATAGAAATTTTTGGAAAGTGAATACGATGAGTGTGATTTGAAATTCTGTTGACCTCATCGTTGTCAGATTCATCATTAACAATAGTGTCAGTAGGTTGTGTGTTTTTGTACTGCTCTGCTTGGTGATCTGCAGCTTTAATGATTGCAGCAATTTCACACAACTTCGCAAGTGTAAGGTCATGTTCTTTCAAGAGTCGTTTTCGGAGTTTACGGGAATTGCATTTTTCAATTACTTGGTCAACAATTTCATTGTCTGTGTCATGAAATTCACACGTTTTTGCTAGGGATCGCAAACTTGTAACATATTGCGCAATTGATTCATTTGTGTCTTTTTGGACACATGTACGAAAAACATGACGTTCATAACGTTTATTCTTTCAAGGGAGAAAATAAGTGTCCAATTTCGTGCATGCAATTTTGTATACATTTGTTTCCTCAGGTAAGTCTGGTTCAGGAAGGGTGTCAAATAACTCCCTGAGATCTTCTCCCCCACATTGAAGAAGTATAGTGCCTTCGTCTGGTTATTGTCTGTAATGTATGATATATAAAACAAAACCTTGTCGCCATTTCTTCCAGTGAGTGCCAAGGCTGGTTGGGTCCCCGTGGGTATTAAAAGTGGACGGACATTTGATGTCAACAAATTTCGCCATATCAGTAGAATGAAAGTATAGTTCGTAATAATGAAGCAGTAAATATGGAGTAAAATGTCTCAAGAGTTATTAGAATGTAAAACTCTAAGTTGTTTTCACTCGCAGCGCCAGTGTAATGTCTGTAAAGAACGTACGGTATTTATCAGTAAACAACACAGCTTTATGCTATGGTATCCGCCATATTGTATATTTCCAGCTATAACTCTTAGCCTTACAAAATAGTCAGAGCAAAGTTGATATGGACGGAGATATGATTTCCGAGCGGAACGAACGGACATCACAACTCCACCCGAGAATGATATCAATGGTTCGAAGGTAGTGGCAATGTCTTCTCTAACATAAAAGGCAACTCCTCCACTGTCTCTTCGTCGATTTATCCTTCTTTTAAAATTTCTGTCTGAACGAAAAATAATGTAACCTGGGATCTATACCTCAGAATATTTTTGGTCTTTGAGCCATGTTTAACTGATTCCAGCAAAAAGTTGGATTTTACTTACAGTACCACTATCAGGAAGCCTAACATCGTGTATCGTGTATCATGCGCGACACCCACGATCCAAGATCTTTGTGCTCAAAGGTGAAATAATGCCATCGTGGGAGACGCTATCTATCATGTCACGATGCATCATGAGTTTCACGATCATATAAAAAATAAAATCATGTTCGTCACGCTGCAATTGTTTCACTGAAGTGCTATATAATTTTTAAAGTTTTTTTTGCTTTAATAACAATTTAAATCAAAGGCAATTAAAAAAAATTACTATAGCTATATATTCTCTTATTATAACTGCGCGTAACTATTGTTATATAGTGTGCACATAATTATTCCCAATAGCATAATTGTAAATGTTATCAACTCTACCAATGTGACACGAAGAGCCATTGTTTAATAGTTTTATTAAATAAAAGTTTTGCGTGGAGAACGAGCGGCGATAGAAATGCTTTTTTAGATCGCGTTTTGGAAATTTAAGAACGTCTATAGAAAAGCTTCGTTAGATCGCATTTTAAAAGTTTAAGAACGAGCGGAGATAGAAATGCTTTTTTAGATTGCGATTTGAAAATTTAGAACGGCTATAGAAAAGCTTCGTTGGATTGCATTTTAAAAATTTAAGAACGAAAGACGGCGATAGAAATTCTTCTTTAGATCGCGTTTTAAAAGTTTAAGAACGAAGAGCGGCGGTATAAATGCTGTTTTAGATTGCATTTTAAAAGTTTAAGAAGGAAGAACGGCGATAGAAATGTTTTTTTTAGATCGCATTTTAAAAGTTTAAGAACCAAAAGCAGTGGTAGAAATGCTTTTTTAGATCGCGTTTTAAAAGTTTAAAAACGAAAAAAGTTTGTTTGTGTCAAAAAAGAAAAGTTGTAAATGTTAGAAACTATTTTTATGATTTTAAACAAAATGTTATCGAATAATGACGTAAATGTATCATGCTTAACTGGAGCAGGACGGCAAGTGTGCAGCATGACACCTGTTGTAAAAAAACATTCACTTGTAAAAACTATATTAATCAAGACAAAAATTATTAAATACTTGTGGGACTAAAAATATTTAATGTATATAAATTAAATTACGAAAAGTTGAACGGCGGCAGATAACAACAATAACGATGGATCACGAAAATCATTACTTAAAATAATATTCTGTTATTGTTAATGGTTTTTTAATTTTTTTAAATTTTTTTTCAAGTTTAATTTTTTAAAATATGACTATAAAAAGCTTAAATTACCGTTAAAGCTTGAATTATAAAATCACAAAAAGGCTACTGAACGCAAGATATAATAAATATCGCCGTATTCCTTTAACAATATTTATAATAATTAGTGCAGCCACAAGTAAAAACAAATCAATTAAATAGGCTTCTAAATAAAAGGATTATGTTAACTCTAAGCGCTGCAAAGCCTTCTTAAATCATTCTCTGACTTTTTCCATCGCGAAACTATCGTGGTTTTCATGATTCATCGCGATGAACATGATCATCACGATAGTTTTGCAATCTACTATCTAATATTTTTATAATCATGACAGACACAATAGGATCGTGGATCGTGGGTATCGGGCATGATACACGATCACGATGTTAGGCTTCCTGATAGCGGTACTGTATAAGAAGATCAGTTACAAATGTTACTTTTGAAGGCACAGTCTTGGGATGAAGACCATTGTATACATTGAAAAGTGAAAAATAGTTTAAAATTGAATGAGTTGACTTTGTGCTACTGCTGACCACAGTCGGGGGTGTTGGTTTGCAGCTAGTTGAGTCTGTGAAGGTTTAGGTATTTGGGTTAATGGTTGTTGCGGAAGAGATTTTTTGAGTGTCAGGTGACTGTTTTGGTGCACTGGTGCCAATTGAGGTAGCCGTGAAAGTATTGTTGCTAGTTTTGTGTCGAGATACAGCATTATTATGTCTAAAAAAAGAGTTTTGGTTCTGCATTGGTATGGGGTTGAAACTTTGAAGTAATGAAAGTGAGGTTTTGTGTGTTGATATGCAGAAGACAGAAAGTGTTGTTGTTGATTGTTTGAAGAGATGTGCTCCTTTGATTTATTGCATATAGTGCCTTTAACATGGAGGTGAGGGCAATTCGTGTCAAAACATTGGTTGCTTATGATTAAAGAATGACACATAGTGGGATGAAATATAGAGCATTTCTTTCCAAGAGTGCAGCCTCTAGATTTCATAGTATCGTGTCTGAGGAGCTTGTTACATGGTTTAGGGTGGTGAAACTTGCATCCTTTTCCTGTTATTCCAAATTTTACATCTCTTTTTTTAAGTAGTAAGTGCAGATTTTTGGAGAAGGGTCTTGTGAGTTTTCCTGCAATTTGTAAGGAAGTTCAGGTTGTATGTACCTCATCACCAAAAGCAGGGGTTCTAGGCTTAACAGATAGCTCATTTTCAATTTCTACATGAGGACTGTCGTTTGGCACAGTAACAATTTTACTTGGCATGTCTGGAACTGTTGATAACTCGCATGCTGGACAGAGATAGTGTATACCAGGTATGCCTAAAGGGTTAATGTTGATTTCGTTAGTATCAGGAGAAAGGTTCAACATATTCATGAAGCACTCTTTATGTACTTCTTGACCACACTTTTTGCATGCCAAGAAAGGTTGATCATTAAGCTGTATGCAATATTGCTTGGAACAGATATTGCATTCTTCAGGGAACAGATTCTGAATCCTGCAAATCATGCTGTGGATGAGGTCTTCTTTTTTCCCTTTTGCTTTAACTCTGAGGAAAAGAAGTGTGTGTTTTCATATCAGCTTTCTTGAAAGATCAATTGATCTTTGATTTAATGTTGCTTGTACTTAGGGTTGAATCATGGAGACGTATGCAATCTCCGATTTTATTGGAAAAGGTTTGTGAATATAGTGTTGCAATTATCTTTTTGCGAGCATCCATTTCCAAAACATCTGACTCAGACCATTCTGGAGAGTGTACCTGACTTTCTGAGGAGGGATCAGTTGATGCCATAGTTTGATCAATGTGTTAGTTGATAGAAGGGATTTCACAGATGATAACAGTAAATACGCAGTTGTTTAACTATCTTCCCAGAAGTTGATGAAGTGATCTTCACCAAACTTCTTTGATCAGCAGTTTTAAAGTTCTGCAAACTTTTATTGTTGTTAGGTTTTCTGTGTTTTTTTTCCTTAAACTTAAACCCAGGGACCTAGAAATAGTTTAAGATTTTTAATCTGTAAAGGCTATGTAATACGTAAAAACATCTATGTTATAAACTCAACCAATAAGAAGTCATGTGTGCATAGTGTCAGTTCTTCGCCAAAAGTGACTATAATATATACAAATTATAAACATATAAATGAAAATAACCAGTCTCTTACAAGCTTGGATAAATATATACAAGAACAAAGGCTCGTAAAACAAAGTAAAGGCTATATAATACGTGAAAACATCTATGTTATATAGTAAGAGTATAATCTGCTGAATGATAAAACGCAACAACGCTGAGGACTATATCGAAGAATAAACCAAAATCTGCATAAAAAAGACTAAAAACGATTGAATAGCATAAGTCTAGGCAATAGTGGCAGTGGTAATCCAAACTGAATAGGTGTGGAAAAAAGAAATAAAAATTAAGCTAAATGTGATGCAATAACCTGTTGGGCGGACACACGCTGCGCCAGGGGCATATGTAGGTAAAGATACATGGCATCGGACTTCCAATCCCCCAAAAGTGAGATGACATCTAAAGAAACCCCCGCTTCTAATGCAAAGGTAGCACCACCACGCCGGAATGAGTGGGTCCCATACTGAGAAGCAGGAATGCCTAACTCTAAAAGTACCTGCTTCATAAGATAAGATTTAAGACATAAATGACTTATGTGTAAAAACGCAGAGCTTAGGGGTCGAGGAGTCTCTCCAGCAAAAAGCCTGGCTATTAGGTAAGGCTGCTGTGGTAAAAAAAATGCATGTTGGACTGCTGTAATAGGACATAATGAGGAGCCTGGGATAGCCACCAATGGAACAGCAACTGTACGCTGACCAAGTTGAATGGTTTTGATCCATCGAACTGTAATGTAATACCTGTACTAGAATACACAAAGTCTGACCTAGTAAATTGTTGCTTAGGATCAAACAAGGCATCAGAATGAGGGTGTAAATGTGCCTTACGAAACAACCCAAAAAAGGCCACAAGGCAAATAGCCAAAAAGGAGGCATGGCAACTGCAATTTAAACTAAGACGAGACTGCATACGAATAAGCAAATCAGGCAAAATAGGCAACTTGCGCTGTGGAGGTGTACCAAAAAAAGCGTAATATTTTAAAATGCTTTTAATTCACCAAAACTTTATTTTGATACAATGTATCTATTTTTACAAAGCTTATATATATGATTTCCTATATAATGGTATAAATTATTAAGAAAAAATAAAGATTGTATGTATGTAGTCTGAATATTTATAGTGGATTTACATTTCATTTTCAAAAACTGCTGCTAATAGAAGACTGCAGATAAAAAATCTCAGTTGATAAACGAAAAAGGCACATCAAAATAAATTAATAAATAAATAAACAATTGGATATTTGAATGTAAGAAGAAACGACAGAATTGTAAATGTATAAAAAAGGGACAAAGTCGTTTTGAATCATTTTTCTATTAGAGCTTTCTGCCATCTTTAGTACATACAACATTTTAATAAAAATATGAGTTTATATACAACAAGTTAATAATATACTAGCCAAATATGGTAATACACGTCAGCATATAACATGTTGAAATATTCCCAGACAAAATTACAGTTTATTGAAAAGATGTAATGGAGATGACGAGATGTTCTTGTTAAGTACAGGTTCTCCCTATAGATTATCAAGCTCTCCTTAATCTTTAAAAGAAAATTATTAGGAGCCGATGTGATGACACTAAAATCATGGAAGATAAGCCGCAGAGAAAAAGGTGTTCCTTGACGGCAGAAAGCCATTTTTGGGAACTTTGTCTTTACAACTACGCACTAGACAAATCAAGTCTGTTTCGCTTCCCAGCTCTTGTTTGCTGTTTGCTTTTTGTGATGCAAAAACATTGTTCTAAAATGGGTTTTTAAGTTTCCGCCCGATACAAGTACCGAAACTTACAATTTTGCCAAATAAGTTCCCTACAAGTTGTCACAATGTGTAGTCGTCACCTGTCTACAATATTGGTTTGCAGAACATGAGTTTTATTTTGAGTGATATAGTGGGGTATTTTGTAGAAGCTTGAAGCAATGCTGATCAGGCTGAAACAAGACTTTTCATGACACCTGTCAACAAAATAGAGTCAAGACAAAACTGTTTGTTTTATTACTTGATGATGTCATATTTTTGTAAAATTAGTGGAACTTTTAAGCCCTAATCTCATAAACTAATTTTTTCCAAAAAAATTAAAAAATTCCAAGACAAGTTTTCAAGCTCTTTTAAATAAAATGAACTTGTTTTTTTATTGAGGTCAGGTTTAAAGTTGTGAAATAATTCTAGCTAATAACTTTTTGTCATGTCTTCCAGACTTTTCCACAGATAGGGGGTGGTGTAACCCTGGGGAGGTAATTGAACAATCCATCAATTAACAGGATTTGTTATTAAAAAGACATACAGCATAGTTCTGCAAGAAACAATGAAAAACTGCTTTAAAAAAATTTACATGCTTGACAGAAGAGATATTTTATATCTCTGTTTACCTGTGAGTTCCTGCTGTACTGTAGTGTTAATTATAGCATTTTCTTTGTGTAGGGTCAAACCCACGGAAATTTAATTTTTTGGTAATGGGCTGCTTATGTTGCTAGTGTGTGTGTGTGTGTTTAGGGCAATTATGGATATATATACACAACATAATGTTTTAATATATATATATATAATTTGTTTTTTTAGTTAATGCAGTCCATGGAAGTTAACAAAAAACACTGTCCTGGGAAAAAAGCAGAAGATTTTATCTGGGTTCAGTGTGAGAATCCGAAGTGTATGAAATGGAGAAAGCTACCAAAAGTTGTTTGCAATGATTTATCCAGTGTTACGTGGTTTTGTCATATGAATGCTGATGAAGCACATAACAACTGTGATGTTAAAGAAGAAAAAATGCATGTTCCACGTGGAAGAACTGTTGTTTTTAGTGAGTTGGAAGTTGGATCGTTAGTTTGGGCAAAGTTTTCTGGTTATCCTAGGTATATAAAAATTATGCTCTAGGGGAGACTAATTTATCAAAGATTCTGTAAATGCAAATAAGACCAGTTGTATCTGGTATATAAAGTAAAAACAATGCTGTTACAGGGGCATAGTGGAAGGCACATAGATTTAATCACTAGTTATATATGTTCCAGTTTATCTTATTTCGTTGGGTTGCAAACACGTTATTAGAATAAAAGCCTGAAAATATATATGTATAGTGAGGTTGAGGTAATGTAATTCAAGCAACATATTACTGGCGAAATCCTAAACGTAGCATTTCACAATAAAAACAATTTTATATCATGCTTTAGGAATAAATTAATTAATTGTAAGTAGAAAAAAAATATATTTTCAGATGGCCTGGTGTGATCTCTCCAGATCCTTGTTCCAGTGACAGAATATACATTATTCGTTATGACGATGGAACAAATGATCCTAAGTACTACCATATTGAATTTCTCGGAAAACCACATACACATGCCTGGGTGTCTGCTCGCTATGTTCAGATTTACAGTGTCAGCATTGGTGAAACAGAGTTTACACAAAATGCCATGAAAAGAAAAGCTATGAAATTGAGTTTTCAAAAATCAATCAGTGAAGCTTCTCAGATGTTAGAATTGACTCAGGACCAACGTCTTGAGAAATGCATATACAGATGTATCAAAATGGCTGATGACATCAGTGGTGAGTTTCATTTTGTTTTGTTGTCACTGTGAGTGTTGCTAACATTATCATGGATCTGACTTAATTGTATGGAGAAGTAATATTGTGATACTTACCATTATGAAAATTTTAATTTTTTAAAAACAGAGGTTATTGACCAATTAATCATTGTTTTTAGAACATACCTTGTATATTTAGAACATACCTTGTATATTAAAAATTAATTTATCATTTACCATATTATTATGTTTATTTTTTTTGAACAAAAAAGCTGAACTAGTGGAAGTTTTTTAAAATTAAGAGTACTACTAGCCGAATTCCCGTGAAAGAATCCATTAAATCTCTCATTAAATCCATGTTAGGGATACCAAACAAAAACATACAACATAGTAATTTTTAAAACTCACAATCTGCATTATTCTAATATATACCCGCAGAAACAAAACGTTTAAAAATATAGGCAGGTGCAACGAAAAAAATAAAAATAAAATAAAAATGCAAATGTTCAACGAAATCGAAGGTGTATAACAACCGTTTTAAATTTTATACTTGCTTTGCCATGCCAGAAGTACAGCCGGGAAAATAGTATACCATTAAAAAAAACATATTTTGTTAAGTCATTCAAAAAAGGTTATTACACAATTTCCACACTGTACAGTTGGTAATGAATTATACCAAATCAGATATTCAGTCTATGCAGTCTCAGGCCTATCAATAAGAAAATAACACCAGAGCAATAAATCGCTCTCCCAAGGTTACAATAATTTAAACAAGCAATCTGAATAAATAGAGTAAGTTTATAAACGCATATTTTATCACAAAGTCTTTTTTATCTATTTTATATCTTTTTTTATATATTTTAGTTCTTTTTTACTGTAAATAATAAGAAAGGGAACATTGATTTCCATGTGAGATGAATTGATATTGCTCGGCCAGAAAAACTCTTTTTGGAATTGGGGGAGCAATTAATGGCTCAGCTAGTTTCTCATTTCTCAGAATTGGGCGAGCCTTTGCGCGAGCAAGAGCAATTGCTCTCCCCTTATTGATAGGCCTGCAGTCTATGCATACACAGCAACCCTCCCAAAATTTTTACTTAAAATATAAGAAATCAAAAGTTAACAACACATAAAAGAGAAACATAAAAACTTGAATCATTTCGGTATATTGTATACCTACCGTAATAATCCAATCCAAAATATTAAAAAAAATCAGTTGCCTTACAGACCCAAACTCATAATCAAGAAAATCAATATTTTGATTTGTATGTATCAAGAAAACAGCGCAAACATGCCGTGCATGATAACAATGCAGTGCTTTCGAATTTAAGAATCGAATATATTTCAAACGATCGTAACGTAACAGATGTAAACATTGATTTAACTTCGTTTACATTTAGGTTTATTATAACGACATTAACACTGAATCACCCACTTCGTAGCATTAAAAACAGTAACAACAAAAAAACTTTTTACAGTTTATAAAATTCTTCTCTAGGATATACACCGTGTATTTTATAAGAATAGTGTTTTTTTCGTTTCGGCCTCAATGTTCTTAACTTTCTTGGATCATTTCCAAAAATAAAGGAGGCTTTTGTGACATTTTTAATTTCTGACTTTAAGGTGGCAGTAACCCTTTTAAAAATCGGAAATTTTTTTTTACATAATTAGTAAGAAAGGTTATTTTCAGACTATATATCTATAATTTTTCTGTTATAACACACTTGTCACGATTTTATAGCTAAATTACTATTATCTTTCACCAAAAATATTCAGCCTCAACAATTCCTCTTTAAAATAAAATTCATGAATAATTAATTAGTTCTGCCGAATATAGTTTAAGTCTACGCGTTTGCGAATGACGTAATTATTAAAGAGAAACGTTAATAACAACAAAGATGGCGCATTATGTAGAAATTTAAGACGATCTTCATTATGCTACACTGCACGAGCTTTAACTTTCGACAGCATTTTCGTTTTACTTTAAAATTTTCAGACATGCTTGGTGAACCATGCAGCCATGATACGGTGTGCGGAAATCTTTTTATTCGGAATATTTTTCTTTAACAGCGTTCGATGCAGCAGGGGATGCTAACAAAGAAAGGCTATTGTTAAAAAAATATGAATGAACAAAAAAACTCTGCACACCGTTTTAACAGGGTTAACCCAAGGTTCATTTAAAAACAGAAGCTGATGAAAAATAACGAGATTGTAAAAAGTTGGAGCTCGTAGAAGCCGATTTTTTTCTTGTTTATGATACATTTTTAAATAGAAATTTCTGCTGACTCAGCAATTTTGGTGTTAAGTTAAAATCATATTATTATGTATTAAGGCCTATATTTTTAGGAAATAGTAAAAAAAAAATTGTATAAAAAAAACACTGAGTAAATAATTCAGCTATTTGGACAGCTAAAAAAGGGTTACTGCCACCTTAAAATAGGCTGGAAGTGACAATTTTTGACTTACCAAACTTTAGTTGGTGTTAAACTTAAGACACGCCTTTTAGCTATATAAGGCTCTGAAGGAACAATAAAAATTGACTTACTCTACTTCATTTTATGCATAGATGATGCAAGTAACTTTTTTTGACTTACTTTTGGATTTGACTTACCACATAGCTGTACTAGTATGGGCAATTATAAGATATTACTTTAGTTTTTTGAGGGAAGAAATGCTGTCATTTTATCCTGGAATGGTTAAAAGTTAATAGTGAGTGATCATTTTTGACTTACTTTTAAGGTTATATGTGCCAAAATATGACTTCCTTTCATTTTTCATAGCAGACAAAATACTTGATAGGTTGGTTATATTTTTTCTCCCACAGTTCTAGGTATTACTTTGTCTATATTATTTCGTTTCTTAAACTATGTCTTAGGTTTAGGTATACCCAGGAATAATTTAAAGAATAACTTAATTTGAATATTTTTGACCATACCTATTATTTTCTGTGGTAAGTCAAAAAATAGCACCTCTATCGCACTTTTCAAGCACTACACCAATTTAAATAGGCTATTTCTACCTGTGATAAAAATTTTAGGCTAAAATAACCAAGTAAGTCAATTTTATGCACATTTTCAATTTTTTGGCCTTTTTTTAAAACACTATTTTTGGAACTGATCCTTGAAAAATACCATGCTCAATATTCCTAATATTCTTTAGCATGGCTATGGCCTGAAAATATATAATGCCTTAATAAAATAAAGCTTGCTATAAGTTGCTATAGCTAATGGGAAATTTTGCTACATGTAACAGCCCATTGCTTTGGACAGAAAAAAGTTTAGTTTGTTTCATATGCAATAAAAAAGTAAACTTCTAATCAATTTTGTGCATCATACAAATTTTTATACTTAGAACAAACAATCAAGCTTAAACATATTCTTAGCATATTCTGAACTTCTGACCCATTGTTTAGAGTATATTCATACAAAAAAAGTTCTTAACTTTCTTGACAAATACTATCCACATTATTCTTAATATATTCTATAGCTATTGGCAAATTCTTTTTATATTTAGAACAAACAATCGGGGTTGGACATATTCTTAGGATATCCTTAACTTCTGAACCATTTTTCAGAGTACATTCTTAAAAAAAGTACTTAAGGAAAATATGTTCAGGCTCAAAACACAACAAGGAACTTAATATTTAAGGGAAAGTTTAGCTCTGAAAGTTAAACGGCTAAAAAATCGTTATATACCTAAATTCATTTTTGTACCAGATACTCTAAACAACACACCTGCTTTTCTTTGACTTTCTCAGTAGGTCACTAGCTAGCGTTCTCTGAATAAAAGTCCAATCAGTTTTTTACTTCGATTACTAAATTTCGCTTCATTCCAAAGAGAACGAATTGAAAATGTTTAGCTACAATTGTCTGATGCATTTCCAATCAATTCTTTTTGTGATGTTATATCATCGTACGTTTTTCTTCGTTTTAAAAAATATTTCTGACAACAACATTAACTTTGTTCCACAACAACAATTTGTTTTTTACATTTTAGATTCGATATACATTCATATTCGAATGCGATACAACCTCGGTCCCAGAACACAAAAATGGAAAATATAGAAAAACATATAACCTTTAAGCTAACCTCATGATGAGTAAACATTGGCATGCTTTGTTTGAAATAACTTTTTTCAGGATTAATTTTAAAAAGAGACAACCTTCTTCGCTTCGGTTTTCTTTTTTCAGTTGATAAACAACTTGTTTCCGTGAGATACGGCACGCACATGGTAAACCGGGGGTAAAATTAAATTTTTCGATCCATAATGACCCCGTACGGCTTCTAAAGTAAAAAACAAATAAACCTCCATGTGGCAATTTAGTAAATGTTGGGGACAAAATGTATGAGCCATAAGAAAGTGACCGGTGATTTTAGTACCATGAACTTATATAGTCACTCACACAAGCGTATTATAATATAGGATGCTTCTTGTTTCTTATAAAAAACGTGTATTGCTGATAGCTGCGCAACATCAAATTTTTGATAAAGGTCCCATAAATGTCCAGGTTGTCGATATTTAAATCTTATTATTGCCGTGAGAGCATCCACAATGACGTTTCCATTATAGAACCAATAACTGAACGGTTTTAAGTCTTGAGCATTTCATGGGGTATCAGATCTCACTTTTCTTATTTATGCTGATATCAAACTTCTAAAATTATTAATTTGGTGTTTTGTATATAGATGTATGATATTCAAACTACACCAAATTGAACCTGATAAGTGAAATACACAAGAAAAATTATTGAGGAAGTTAATATGCCATTTTCTTAATTATAATATCCTTTTGAACCTTTGTAAAGTTGTAATTACATGCCAATCAAATTGTTTTGCATTTTGTGGAAATAATTGTGGAAAATAGTTCCAACTATTCAAATGACAAGCGATTATCAGACATCCTTTTCCTACAGGGAAGTACTGAATGTAATGGCGAAAATTTGCCTGTTTTTTGTCATCTTACACGTTGGAAAAAAACCTAAGTGCCCAAATTTTTTAATTTTTTATTCCCTGAAAAGTCAGTATTTGCACTTTTCTCTAATTGGCATTCTTTTTCCTTAGAACAAACATGTTTTAAAGCGCAAAGACGAAAGCATGGAAAGAAAAGTCACAGAAGATTAAAGAATGAAATTCTCAGTACTGGAGATCTTAGGGAAATATGCGCAGATAAGGTAATATGCCAACTATATTTTTCTGATATTTTTTAGTCAAATAACTCTGTACATAATTTAGTGGAACAGGTACTAGAATTCCAAAAATTGTAACTACAAGCCATTGAGAAAACTGTTTCTATATGTAAACATGTACTCCAAACTTCCCAATGTTTATAGCAAACTTTTGACTTAATATCAGCAGCTCGCCCGGATTCCCTGATTTTTTAAGCCATCACCCACTTTAATCAAAGAAGAAGTTATATACACTGGCATAAAAAAGACTGTTGTACATACTGTTTTACACAATTCTTTGTATAATTTAAAGCTGTTTGTCAATGTTAATGGAGTCATGTATCCAGTTCAAATGGATCAAAAGCAGCAAGCTATGTCTGTTGTTTGGCCTAACAGAAATGATGTTGTTAGTCCCATCACTCAAGACACAGGAATGGCTCTAGAAAAACAACTGGGTTGTAGAAATGGTGTGGGAGAAAAACCTGTTATTAAGAAAAAAATGAAGAGAAGAGGAAGAAAAGGACAGGGTCAGATGCTTCAAGAAAGGAAAGGATATCTAAACCAAGTTAATGATTTGACTAAAAGTAGTCCAGAGAAGAAAAATGGCATGTCCAACAGTGAGAAAGCCCGAATCAATGTTGAAATTAATAGAAATTGTGCTATAATCCAAAATGTGGGTAGTATTTGTACTGTGCAATGGCTTTTATAATTTAATTCTCATGTTGGTTGTGTTGATTCTATGTATCACGTTTGATGAGAATCATATGAACCATTATTCCAAAACCATTGATGTTGTATTCATAGGAAAAGAAATGTAATGTAAAGTACCTCAATAAACTACTGGAGTTGGTCCTGTTCTGTGTTTTTTGCTTGTATAATGGTAAAGACTTTCTGAATGTAGGCAGGACAAGTTTTTGAAATGAAATTACTAGAAAACGGAAAAAGTCAAATTTAGTGTTTTGTCGTATAGATTTTGTGAAGGTATCTATAAAGCTATTCATGTGCATGAACAGTTTTATAATTCTGTTTTTATTTAGGAGAGTACATTCATAAAACTGTTCAATACGTTTTGTTTATCCAAAAAGATTCCAACTGAGACTGGACATATCAGTTGGTACAAGAAGAGTGTGAATTTGTTTGAGTTTTTTAAGAAAGTGCAGTATATGGGTGGATATAGACAGGTAAAGAATTGTTGCAACCGAGAATGATACTACAATGGTTACAATAGACATGTATGAGATATTTTAATGTTATTAGGCTATCAGTCATGCACAAATATGGAAAGGAGTATGCCAGGATGTACTTAAAGTTAATTTAGACAGTCAGTTTACTTCCTTAAGAAAAGCTTACAAACAGTATGTTTATTTTTGACATATAGTTAATATCAATGTGTTAGATAAGGTTGCTTATAGAACACAATGCGATATTTTATTTTTTGGCATGTAAGGCCAAGGAAAGTTGATTATCTCTTTTTTTTCATAGCCTTCCCTTGAAAACATAATTGGCAGCGTGTTTTATCCCGCCTAAAAATGGTTTTAATTTATTTTTTTTAAAATTGGCAGTAGAAACCGTCCTTCAAATAACCAAATATAAAACGTTAAGCGTGTACCATAAGCCAAAGATTTAAATAAAAAATGTTGGCAAATTTATCTGTATTATAATACCAGCGTACGTCTGTCTGTCACGCAAAATGGTACCACAAAGCAAGATGTACGCAATGCGGTCTAAAAAGGACGGGCAAACCCGTGGATTTTTCCACGGGCCACTGTCTAGTTATAGAGATTGAAAAACAGTGCAAACTATTTTTTAATGATGGAATTGAAAATGTAGAAAATGGCAGAATATGCTGCTTGAAGTATAAAATTAACAAACACGCAAAAAAATCTGTACGGTCACGCAAAACAGTTAATCAACTTTCCTTAGCCAAAGGAAAACTTTTTTTCCAAAGAAGTTGCCGTTGGGAATTCCTGCCGCTTGTTTAAGAAATTTCGATGTAGTGGGTGTGGTTTTTATGAACTGCTCTTCCAGCAATCTATTAAGGTAGACATGTCCTTCCAATCAAATAGCATTTGAATGATTTTAGACGAAAGCTCTGAAGTTTAGAGAGTAACAAGAATTAAATAGCTTACAAGTTATAATCTATAATTTAAAATTTGAAGCAGCAGTTTGGACCTTGTCTGTTAGTTAGATTTATGAAATTTCTTACTTTGTTTTCCAAGTACATGTAAACGTTTTTATTTTTTTACATTCTGTTGTATCAATGTTAAAATATTTAGAGTTTTGCTGCCCTTTGAGAAACACATGAAAAAGAGGATGAAGAATGGTACGTACCCACTTAAATTTGTGAGTTCTCTCCTAATTATTTAAACAAGAATGATTATTTTATGTT
Source organism: Hydractinia echinata (assembly GCA_030067915.1). Taxonomy (NCBI): domain Eukaryota; kingdom Metazoa; phylum Cnidaria; class Hydrozoa; order Anthoathecata; family Hydractiniidae; genus Hydractinia; species Hydractinia echinata. The sequence goes on from JASGCC010000577.1 coordinate 47,961, forward strand.
ATTTTACTGAAAATCCCCATTATCAGTATGGGAAGCTATTAATAATAATTTTATTTTTTTTCCTCATATTTATATAGCCGAATTGTTACCCACTGTGTGTCAAAAAGGCAAGGAAAATTTAGAATCAAAACAATCAACATCTGCTTTGTGCAACACCATATCATTTAGTCCAGTTTATGCACCCCCACCATCTATGAAAACTTCACAATGTCCTGTGATATTGACACCACCAAGCTCTGTGCAGTACATTACAGCAACAAACGAAGGTGTTTTGAAAAATGTTTTTCCTTCAATGGCTGTTACAATGGCTCCAGGTATGTTTTTTTACCGCTTATTAGTTATAATGAGATAATTTCTAAATACCAAATTTGATGATAATTTTTTTGCTTTTAGTATTGCAATTTTAATTATATTTATAGAAATCGGAGATCTACCTAGCTCAAACCCAGAATCTCCATTTTGTTTACATTCTCCTGGTAAAGTCAAATTTTAACCCTTTATTACTAATTTTTATCCATTACCTTTTTAGTAAATTGACAACTGATCTATAATTTCTTATACTTTTTATTGATCTCTTTTAGTTCCAACATCCATATCAGATATCGGTCTAGACGTTGCCATGGGAGAACTTGATAATTTGGAGAAGTTAATTTTTGACATGACAAATCAGCCAAATGATGCCTCTTGTGATTCAGAATCCATGTATGTATCTGGTGATGCTAGCAATGATTGGTGTGGACCGTTTTTCATAAATATTTTTTCCAAATCCTGTAGTTTAATGTTAAAAACTTTCAGCATAATTTTTTTTTACAGTTTTGCAGGTTTCTCATAAAACCAACTTGATTGATGAATTTTATTTTTTAAATACTTTTAGTTAACTTTTACCATGGCTGGCTCTTGATTTCTTACAACTCTTGCATTCTTACAAAAAAGTTAAACAGGTTTTAATTTGACCTGATAATGTCACTTGTTATAAATTGCATCTGCTAAGATTCAAATTCAGTTGTTTGATGTTATGTCAAATATTAAAAGGTTTAGAATATGAGGGAAAACCTAAAGAAAACTTTTAAAGGTGTAGCGTAAAGACAGTGTATATAGTTTTAAAATATTCTTAAGAAATTAAACCCACTTTCACTGGACGAGGGGCAGCTGCTTTAGTCTATTTTGCAACTTTGTTTTCGTTGATATTTTAGCAACCAGGAAGACCAGAAAGGTTCCTGCTATATTGTCAAATATTTATATTCTTAGTTATGCACCTGTTATGGGAGATGAAAAAGTTGAAGATTTGAATGATGTGCTTGGGGAACTTACAGACTTAGAAGGTATGTACGGGTTTTATATTAACTAAAAAAGGTTATACTCTTTGCGCTAGCACACGGTGGCTCTTTTTCCTTCACTAAATGAATGGTGTATTATGTTGTTTAGTTGTTAGATGTTAAATAAATTCACAACCTTGAGATAGTAAACTAACATGGATCAGAAAATTTTACATACTATAATGTTTTCGATATCAAAATGTTCCATTAATGTATATTCAACACACTTTAAATCAGTGCATCATCATTATTCTCTGTTCTGAAATATCTTCAAATTTTCTAAGCATAATTTAAAAAAAAAATTACAATATTAGTAGAAAGTAGAAATATTAACAAAAACAATACCTTTAAAACTGCGAAAAAATAGCAACACGGTTGCTTATTAAAGTGAGTGGTAATTTTTGCATAAAAATATATACGTGGTACAGCTATTCCGTGTGAAATGTATAACACCTAAAAAATATTTCGGAAATAAAATAGTACTAAAAGTTTTTTAGTGAAATGGCCTTGCTCCAAAATTTATATACTCAAAATTATACTTCATGTATTCTGAAAGTACACTTTCAGTCTATTGTGTTAAAGTTAATACGTACATTTAGTACCTGGCAGTTTAATGTCTTCTTTATATCTGACATTTTTATTGGCGACTTGCTAAAAGGTAAAAAAAAATAGCAAAGAAACTTTTGTGAAATATGAACACTGTAAGACTACAGAGACTGTTGGGTGCCAACATTTCAGAAGTATGTGTCGTGCAACACATGCCATATATGTTGTGCAACATGGTCATAAAAATATAGACTCCCAAAAAAGCTACAAAGCAGCTAACAAAATTCTCCGTTTCTAAATGCTTGAAGAATTTGGGTTCCTCAAACTACAATAAAATACCTACACTACACACCACTCCCGAATCATCATCAACTATCTCTTCCAAAAAAAGGTTTTACTAATGCCGACATTTTTCTTTTTTTTCAGGCGGTAATTTCAACAATTGCTTGCTTAATTTTACAACAAGCACAACCACTCTACCAGTCAATCGGCAATGTTCAGAACCTTTAGGATAGAATGTAGACTCAATATAATCGAACTCGCAGGGGGACAAAAAAATTATTCAAATTACAGAGAGTTAATAGTATGAAGTTGATACTGTATCAACTTCAAAATTTTATAAAACTGTATTACAGTTTTATAAAATTTTGAATTCTTTTTATTTCTGGCAAGCAAATTTCATTAAGACCTATTATTTAGGGCTCTAGTCGAAAAAGGATGATTTTTAAACAAATGAAAACACATTCTGCTGTACTTAAACTCTAAACATCTATTTCTTTGAAAAAAAATTGTGATCACACTGTTTTTTTTGGTGAACTATCCTCTTTATCCAAACTAATTTTACATGTTTTAAAGAATTTATTTCCCTTAATGTTTGGAAAAGACTAAGATATTCAAGAACTTTTAAGCCTATCTTGCATCTTCTATTCTTTGTTTTTGGATTTTCTTCATCGTCATTAGATTCTTCATTTACATCATCATTTATCTCAGCAAGAATTACTTGGTTGGTCAATTTCCCATGAGTTGCCATAACTTCAATGTCGAAATTAACGTAATTGTATTGTCTTCCAACTCATCTAACCCAGTTAAGGGATCATCATCATCCTTTTTTCTCAGAGGTACCTTCTTTCTTTAGCAGTCAGAGAAAGTTTTGTTCAAAACATCATTCCATTTAGAGAAAAACTAACTGGTGTCATAGAATCAACAAACTTGATGTATGCTGTTGCTGTTAAAAAAAAGTAACGAGAGTATAGTTTTACATCTTTCACTGGGAAAGTCTGGCAAATTTGCAAAGACAATATTCTATTTTTTAAAAGCAAATAAAAAGCATTAATGTGTAATTAACGTATTTGGAAAGGCCATAAATGCTGGTAATGGTCTAGGAATTTTGTACGATTTATTGATACGTCTGTGCTCTGTTACATTCGTTGCAATTATTAGTAAAATAGAGCCTCCAAACCGGCTGGTAGCCTTATAGTAAAGCGTTCGCTTCCGGTGCGGGAGGTCTTTGGTTCAAACCTCTGCCGAGTCATGCCAGAGACTATAAAAGTGTGTATTTATCCATTCTGCTAAGTGCCAGCATAAAAATAGGATTGATATCTTAGGCGGTTGTCTAGTTGAGCGATTGTTGTGCTTGCACGACTTTCGTAGCTCAAATGGGAGCTTTAAATGCACTAGGACCTCTTCGCAGGACCCTCGTTGATAGCAGTACTGATAGGAACTGAAGAGGCTATCCTGGGTAAATAATTTCAATAATAATAATAAAAGTATTCAAATCTGTGTTCAAAAATATTCTACTCGATTTACACAATTAACTTTTTAACAATGTTCGAATAATAGAGAGAAAAATGCTAAGACACAGAAAAAAATGTTCGAAATATGGAGATGTTCGAATTATAGAGTTTTGAATAATAGGAAGTGATTTATCAGAGTTTCTATGAAATTTTCGCAGAGATAATGAAATTGTTCGAATTAAGGATAAATTTGAGTAAGAGGAAGTGAAATTATAGAATCACTGTATCAGAATTTGTTCAAAAAGAAATTCTTTTCCTTCAGTTGATTGAACGTTTACTATTATCAGAAGATATGGTTTCCACATGCCAATGCTTTTGTGAATTAGATCCACTTTAGTTTTAGATTACATCAATTCCTATGTTTTTATCTGGCTTCCAGGTCCTAAATGGCTTATAAATAGTTAATCTTTGCACTATGTGGGAAAACAGTTAAACGGTTTATAAGCAATTAGTATTACTCCAAATGGAGAAAATAAAATCACTACGAATTGTCTTTTCTTGAATAGAGGATATGCAATTTATTAAATTTTTATTTCTATCTAATGGGAAAATATACAGTTGAAGAAGAAAGTCTTAGAACTGTGGGTTCAAGAATCAAGGCTTGGTTACTTGTAAAATACAAAATTTTGAGAAAATGCTAAACTGTGTTTGTAGCTGTTACTGCTGTAAGAAATACTATGTTTATTTTCTTTTTTAACTATACTCAGTTTAACTCTTTTACAGATACTTTGGTTGAGATGGCAAGTGATATTCTTGGTGGTAACCATCGAAAACATTTCTGAACATAATACATTTTATACATAAAGCAGATGCTCCTATGGAATTCTGTTGTTACGTTATGATGTGAGAATTTTTAGTCAATTTAAATGTCTTGCTGACATTTTACAGATCTCCATGTTGCAAAGTAGATAGAAATTTTGATTGTCCAGTTATACATTATATAATATACAATGTACATGAAAGAGTGTTACATTTTACGCTATTTATATTTATTGTTATTTATGATAAATTATATGTACATAAATAGTATTATATATAAATATGACTTCAGTTCTTTTAATAGTTGAACCGTTCAAATTGTTACTTCTTAAAATATTTAATGCACCTGCTAACTGATAAAATCAGGTAGGTCTGCAGTAACTAACAAGTGGGGAGAGGTAGTGGGTAGGGTACTGCTTTTTTTAAATTACTATAATTGACAATAAGATTTTATAAAACATAAATTCCGTTACTCTAGAAAATCTAAGCAGTATATTTTGCAAAATTTTCTTCAACGCACATCCAATGGATGAAAGTTGTTTTCTACAGGCTTGTCTAGTCATTGTTATATTTATATATAATAATTTTGAATTTATTGGTCATAATAAAATATTTACAATATATTTGAATAGTTTACTTTGCCGATGAAGATTGTTATTGTAGATGTTGTTTAAAAATGTTTATGTATTACATTAATACTTTGTTTTTACAGAAATCTTATTTCTTTTTGTTTGTTTTTGCATGTATAGCGTATAGCTACCAAAGATGACTAAAATATTTACGTGCCTAAAATCAAGGTTGCTTAACTAAATGTAACCGAATGTAATCTTGTGCCAGACTAATCTTATGGGAGATACCAGTTTGTTATTAGTGTTGCTATATTATATCTGAGTTGCAGATAGCTTGTTTTTCCCATACTTTAATTGGTAATAATAAAATCTTGTAAATGAAAACAATAATTTAGTATAGAAAGAACAGTGCATATGCTAGATTATCATAAGTATAAGTAAACCTCCGCATTATCTTTCCAAGTGCTGCAAAGATGATAGATCGATTGGGACTGAGTGGGACTTAAACCCACAACCTCTTGGCTGGAAGACGATTACTTTATCGATTATGCTAATGCAATAGACAACGCAGGCATACTGCCTCCCTGTGATATGCTATAACATATGGATCTATAGTACAGCTGGTATAACTGGTATTAACCAGCAAATGAGTCTTGGGTTTAATTTCAACTCAATCCGCCATTTTTACAGTGCTTAGGAAGTTAACGTACATGTTTACTTATACTTAGGATAATTTAGTAATACTAGTTGATGGCCCATGGATAAATCCACTGGTTGACCCATCCTATATTTACCGCATTTCGTGTGTCTTGCTACTGCGGTTACCATTTTGCGTGACAGACAGACAGACGTATACAGGTATTATAATATAGATTTAAAGCGATGATGTGTACACTATACAACACAAATCAACTATACTCTTTAGTGTACTTATTTTGTGTGCACTGTATCTGAAAAATATCTTTCAAAGAAAATTACCTCAAGGGAATAAATTTTCATGAAGCTAAATTTAATACAAAGTTTGCATTGTTTTCTGTTAATGGTAAAACAAATGGGGAATTTCAATTGGGCATGTCTCTTTGTGGATGACATTGAATGTTGAAATTTGATGACTTTTCCTAACTTTTATTACAGATTCAGGCAAAAAAAAATTTAGGTAAAAAAAATTCAATTTCCTGGAATTTCCTGCCATTTTTGAACAAAGAGTAGAATTCTTTTTTTAACAAGTCATAAAGCAGTTTATTGCGTTGTTTTGTTTCTAAAATAGTTTTATATATGCTAATGAATGTTTTTGTGTTATTAAAGATACATACCACAAGGTGTATATAATGCAGACCAGAATTTTTGTATTATCAGGGCCAGAAAATTAGTCATATATATGACGTCATTTTTTTTCCCTTTGACATCATCAGATTATTTTTTTACCTGGAATGAGTTTGCACTAAGACGTTCTACAACCGTGCCAAGTTTCATCACTTAAGCATAAATGGTTCAGAATTTACGGGTTACAAGGGCCAAAAGGCTCAGGTATAATAGGGTTAACTACCAGGAGAAGAAATGTTTTCAAATACAAGATTATATACTTACATTTTGTGGATAATATAAAACAAATTTAAATTTTTGTCTGTTTTTTGCTTCTTCTTTTCTTTAGGTGCATAGTAAAATGAAAGTTGACCTACATACACATATTTTACCCAAGACATGGCCTAACTTGAAAAAAGTATGTATAGTGTTTTAAAATATTTTCTATTAGCATTGGAGTTCATTAATACTCACAGTTATTTGTTAGCCCATAAAAAATTCACAACAAATTCAAATCCAAGGGTTTTCCTGTCCATAAAATTTCACAGGAACTCATCTATCAAGTATTTGCTATTTCGTGTGTCTGTAGCACGACGTTTTTTTGCCCACAGACAGCATACAGGTGTTATTTATATAGAGACGATGAGAATCACATGACTGTTGCCCATGCTTTAATTTAAATGTAGCTATGACTTTTTAAAAAGATTGAAGTTATACACATCTCTCTTTTATTTAAAGTACTGGCAAATATTTGGGTCTGGAATTTTGATTTACCTATTGCAACTAACAAATGCGACATTTCCAAAGTTTTTATGCTATGATTTCTCATAATTTATCCTCACATCAACAAGTCTATCTAATTTATATGAGAACCTGAAATTAACTTTAAATCCAACTAATTCTTGATTTTGGTTTCTTGTAATAAAACATCGAAAAGTAAAAAAGTTATAAGGCTGTGTTACTCTTCTTTATCCAATTTTAAAACTGATTGCAAGTAAACTGATTAGTAACAGTCTGCTTTACAGGAATATTTCCTTTGTCACTTAGGGAAAGTTTACCACCCAAATTTCAGAAATTCAGAACACTTCAAAAAAAGTTTTAAATAAAGAAAATACTTTTTCTAAGAACAGTAACATCATGCGAAACTGTAAAACTGATTCTGAGTAATATAACACACTATTAAAATTATACATTCTCAATTTGTCACATTTTAATTGTACAAGTAAGACAAGAAATTAAAAACGCTTCGCTAAATAAATTGTTGTTGCAAGATTTATAAGAAAATCACTTCACAAGAATCTATATCAAAATCTAAACTTTTCACGTGTCAGTTTTTTCTGAGTCAGCATTAATTTATGTCAATAATTTATGTCAATACAGTAATTTTTATTGATCTATTGAGTTTGAAAATAAAACGACAACAAGGAATTTTGTCCCTAGGAGTTGATATTTTATAACTATTACAGAGCGTCTGCAGTTTTTTAAGAATCTGAAAAGCTGTGGAAAACTTTGAAAACTTTGAATATCCATTATTATCCGGAGAAAAACCTTGAGAACTTTGTAGTGTAAATGTGCATGGATGTTTAAGAAAAGCATTTTTGTTTTTTGTTGTCGTGGGTTGTACGGAGAATAAGTAGTAGTATAGTGTTACTACTAATGTAAATGTTAGGGGTTTTGAGCTCATTCCAGTAATGGACAAAGACGCCCGTATGCTAAATGCTGCAAAAAATTTTTCTTCTTCCCAATTACATTTCAGAGATTAGTTTTCAATATATATTTTTTAGAGATATGGGTACGGAGGGTGGATTCAGCTTTGCCATTGTGACGATGTAAGTGTATGTTTGTAGATATTTCAACTTTTGCAAGACACAAAACTAATTGTGTTTAAAGTATGTTACTGGGCTTTTGTAAAAAACATATGGGTTGATATTTTATCCCTGACTGTATTGCTAATCCCTGACTATATTGCTAGTTGAGGTTATTATCTGTCTTTTGAAATTTGAAATCGTTTTATTCATGGATCCTAAATTTATTTAAAAGCATCGTTTTCAAAATCTTCAAACGTTTCTGCATCTAATTTTCATCCTCGTTGTTAAAATGGGTATAACTTTTCATGGTATAATTGTCTTTGACGGTACATGCCATTTGAAATAAGAAATAATGTACAATTATGTTATATTAAGGGCACGTGCGACATGATGAAGGATGAGACCTTTTTTCGAAAAGTGAAACCAAATTGTTTCTCTCCGGAAGCTAGAATCAAAGAAATGGACGAGACTGGTAAGGTGTTGGCGAGTTTAAACGTTTGTTTAGTAATTCTTTTTCCACAGTGTCTCTTTTGTGTAAACAACGGTGAGCGTGATCAATCATTGATGTTTCAGTCATTACAGTTTTTAAATAGCTGGTACTAAAACACAATACACAAGTACTGAAATTCAATAAATACAGGGGAAAAATAAGCAGGTCAAAATAGTTCTGGCATAAATTTAACTGATTTGTTGAATATGAATGACCTTTTTAAGTACTAAATTATAATTTATTTGCTCTATGCCATCACGTTCTTTATAATTTTATACACATAGTTAAACCTTGTATGTTGTTACTCAAAGTTGTTACATCCTTCCAGGTGTTGATGTGCAGGTATTATCAACTGTTCCAGTTATGTTTGGTTACTGGGTAAGTTTTTAAAACCAGGTGCGGGGTAGAAGTTAACAACAAAAATGATGAGTTCATGCAATTTTAATAGACAAAATAAAACGCATGTTGATATAATGCTTTTGACCATCAAAACAAGGTTGTGTTGGACGGATTTGTTTTGAACTGCTTAATTCAAAGGGTAAGGTTTTATTTGGTGTTAAAAAGGTTTCTTATGGGGCTTAAAAATCCTCAAAACTTTAAAAATAAGAAATTTGAAATTGAAAAATGATTTGTGCCATCTGGAAGCTTTTAGAAAATTAGAAAGCATAGCAAAATTTTGACTTTTAAACCTGTTATTAGGCAAAATGTTGATCATTTTTGCCCTTTTCAGACACAGTGCACCGTTAATTTCACGAGTTATGATTGTCCTTATAGTAATTCTTGTTACTTTTTGAGAGTTTTCCAATAAAATTTTGTTTTTGTGATTTATTACGAGGAAATTGGGATAATTGATCAAAAATAGCACATTTTGTATCCGTCTTTTGTATCCTTGACTGTATAGAAAGCATTAAAAAAAAATTTGACATGAACACCCAGGGGGGAATTGAGAACAAAGTCCATCTCAAATTAGTAGCTGTTTTAGTAATTTTATTATTGTGTACGTCACACTTTTCCTACGTGCTTGAAAAGTTATATTCTCGTACTGTAAACCAGAGCTGATGATTGTTTCAGAGCAGGAAGAAATTATACTTCGGTGTAGCAACCAAACCACAAGATTTGAATTATGTTTTTCATCTTATATTAGGCTAAACCAGATGATACGTTGGACTTGTGCAAAATTTTAAACGATGATTTGGCTGCAACTGTTGCGAAATATCCAAAAAGATTTGTTGCGCTTGGAACTTTGCCAATGCAGGTAGTCAGTTTTATGTTAATGTTGCTTTACAGAATGTTTAGCAAAGTGGATAGCTCTCATTGTTACCCATTTTCTTTTTTGCATTTGAAACAGTAGGTAGTTTCTTTCTGACGCCAATGGGTGCTTAATGAATAACCTATAAAATAATGAGAAATATTTGACTGATGTTATGTTCCACATTTTGGTTCTTTTGCAGCAAACAGATCGAAATTTGCTCCTGCAGGCTTTTAGGCGGCCGTAGCTTTTCACGGTGAAATTAAAACCCCACGGTGGGTGACTGAGCTTTTTGATGAGTTCAAACTTGACCTAATTCCAACCGGGCTAATAACTACTTTAATTGGAGAAACTTTCGCGAGAGAAACTTTCGCGAATTCGCGATTTTTCGCCATTTTCGCGAAAGTTTATCTCTCGAAAATGTGCGAGTTTCTTCATTCGCGAAACTTTATCTCGCGAAAGTTTCCGAATTTCTTCATTCGCGAAAGTTTATCCAGTAAGCTATTTTATCATTTTTCACCAAAAACGCACAAAATACTTAGAAATCTTATTTCAAGAAAGAAAATTTATAACATTTTCAATTATGCTAAGAATTTTGAAGTTTTTTCTAACTGAAAAATCCTTGTTCGCGAAAGTTTATCGCGCAAAAATTTGCGGGTTTCTTCATTCGCGAAGTTAATCTCGCGAAATTTTCCGAATTTCTTCATTCGCTAAAGTTTATCCAAAAAATTTCGCGAATTTTTTTTCTCGCGAAAGTTTCTCCAATTAAAGTAGTCATTGTATATTGCTTCATTTGTAATGACACATCTATAAAAAAATTGAATTTATTGTTTTAAGAATGCCTTCATTTATTAGTATGCAGGAGTACTGCGATTTTAGTAACGGGTCATTGGTTCATGATTTTGATGGTGTGACAGATTCTGTTGCGTAATAATATTTCATCATGTTGTTAGGCTCCTGAACTTGCAATACAAGAATTACGTCGCTGTGTTACGGTAAGTTTTTTTGTTACTGTTTTCGGTAAGGTTATTAAATCTGATTCATCACTGCAACAGTGCTTATATTAATGAATATATTAAAATAGTATATATTAACTGATGATGCTTAAAGATTATTCTAGTAACTTTCTCGAGGTTGCAGGTGAATTGCAAAAAACACACTGACATTTTGAGATTGCTAAATGTTTGATACACAACGCATTTTGCCCAAACCTAAGCCCTAATGAATGTCTTATTCGCTTTTTGAATGATTTCTAACCCCGGTTGCATCTGTACTTATTTACATTAAATAACATGAATTTTTTCTTTTGGATAGATAGTCATTTAGCTGGTAACTGAGAAATGTAATTCTCGCTTTTCAAGATATTGACTAATTAAAATGTTATTTAGACGGTGATTTTTCCTTAGTTTAATATAAGTATGTCGAATTTGATTTAAGCGGTGGAATGTTCCGTTATCGAAAAAAAGTGAAGATGATATCACAATGGATGATGGTGATATCATAAATACGAATTTTGTTACCCTGAATACTTTTATAGGCCGAATTGCTCTAGAAATTAAAACTGCTTTGTTTTTTGGCAAAAACAGACACAGTGAACAGCTGGCCTTTGAACGAGCATTTGATTGTTTGTGATTACGGAATGTTTTTTTACTAAAAGACTGTTATCCCAATGTGTACACTGCATTTTTAATTGGATGTCCCAATAGCCTAATTTTTTAGTTCATTTGTTAATGATGTTCAAAGCATTGTTAGACTTTCTAATGAACGTCAGAAATAGGTGGCATGTTGGCACTTAATCAATTAATAATCTCTACCAAATAACGATCTACCAAGTCTGCAAAGTTGCTTATTACTTGCTTAACATATGCTTGGTTTTTTAAATAATTTCAACCTCGATAACCTTATAAACTTTACGTGGTTTATACTTTATTTTATAAAAATGTACTGCTAAAAATACTACCTTTACCTCAGCAGCAGTTGGTGGTCATTTTAAAAGCAAGGATTTGAGGAAATTTAGAAATCAATAATGAATGGACTCTCGATTAGACAACCGCCTAAGATATCAATCCTATTCTTATGCTGAATAGTACTGTTAGTTCGGTGATTAAGGATTTTTTTTTGTATTTTTAGAAATTCTTTTTTTTATTTTAGGAACTTAATTTCCCTGGTATCATGATTGGTTCTCATATAAACGATTGGAATCTAGATGCAGATGAACTTCAACCTGTTTTTAAGGTGAGAAATAAGTGGAGTTTATCGCTGAGTGAAAAAATAGTAGGTGATGATAAGTTCTTTTATGTTTTTACCTATTTCTCAAGCCTTTTGTTTATCACCTTGTTATGTTGAATTTTATTGCGTCTTTTCGTATATACTGTGTAGAATTTGTGCCTGTATTTGCCCTGTGTTCATTTTATAGGTGGCCGAAGAATTGGGAGCTTGTATTTTTGTCCATCCGTGGGACATGGAATTGGAAGGACGAATGTCGAAATACTGGCTGCCATGGTTAGTTGGTACGTATGTTAGTTTACATCGATCGGAATAATTGAAAAAAATGTTATTGAAGCAAGAAGTTTTTTCTAAAGAAAACAACAATCTTTTGTGGTACACTAAACAAAATTGAATGATCTTTAACAGAAATGACGAATTGTCAACGGTCGACATACATCACCTATGTATTCAGTTGGTGTCAACTAACACTACACTTTAAGTGAACGTCACATTTTGCATTTGCTTATGTATTAGGTACCTTATTTCTAACACTGTTTAAGCGTACCAATTTAGCGCATTCACGCTATCTCGAAAAAGCACAAAAATGACCTTGCCGGCCTTTATTCCGCTGAACCCCAAGTGGCGTTAATTTTTGTGGAGTGGAGTGCAGTGTGGGCCGGCAAAAAGGAGAAGTTTCTTTTTAACCCTTACTTATTCAGCACATACTCGTTAATAAATAAAGCCATGGTGATCTTTTTTAGGCTCGTAAGAGCTTTAATTTTTTGGGAAAGCGGATTGGTTACGAACATATCTTTTCTTCCCTATTTATCACGATTTAGACTAATAACAGCATATGAACACAATAATTATTATATCAACTACAAATACGACAGCAGTACTTTCAAAAGTTTTAACCTTTTTTTTTTTTTGATAACCTAATGAATTTCTGCATGAATCACGTTTTTTTTTTGTTTTTTTTTTGAATGTATAAAAAAGCAACTTTATATTTAAAGTCAATTAAAAAACTACTAAAAACTACTTTCACCAGTGAATAGAGCTCGAAAAAAGAATAGAAAAATGCTATACGTGTCAAATTTGCTTGTTGCGTTACCGAGTAGTCCGTTCGCTTTTAAAAACAGCCTTAAGTTGATATTTTTATGCTGATATCAGCATTTCTTTGTCAAGGAGACTATTTATTTAAAATTGGGGAGAAAATTAGAGAATTTGCTGTGTAAAGCTATCAAAATCTATCTGATTTAAGTCGTCTCCAAACTTTGTTTTCGTGAGCAGCAATTTTACTAATAGTCAATAATAGAATAGTCAAAAAAAATGACTGACTATCCTGAAAACCACGCGAATTCATAGATGCTGTTTTTGTTGAAACCTAAAACTGTCAATCGAATTTCTTTGTATTTCAAGGAGGTATCACGTGCATTATTAGCCTGGAGTATCGGTTAATTTCGCAAATGTTCGTACAAAAAGGGTAGTTATATGTATACTAGACCAATGATACAAATAAGCCACATACATACATGTATTTGCCTTATTTGTATCATTGGTCTAGTTTTGGAATATTTCTTTTTGTTTCGATGTATAGGCATGCCCGCAGAAACAGCAGTAGCCATATGTTCACTCATATTCGGTGGTGTGTTGGAAAGATTTCCAAAACTAAAATTTTGTTTTGCACATGGGGGTAAGTTTTACATTTTTTTATATCGACCATATTTCGTGATATTAAGCTATAATAACCATTGCATTTGCACAGGGCTGTTGTAGTTTGAGATTTAAACGTCACTCCCTACCCGAAATACATTAGCAAGAGAATTTCACAGTTGATTTGTAGGTTGTTTGTTTTCCAAGGTGGCTCCTTTCCATACACAATTGGACGTATTCAACATGGTCACGATGTTCGTCCTGATCTGTGTGCTGTTAATAATCCCATAGCTCCAAGGTCAGCAATTTTCTTGTTGTGCAAATGAGATATCTGGCCAATCTTTAAAAATACGCCAGAAAGGTATTTAATAATCCGAACTTATGATCGGGTCACGTGCTAGAATCCTTAACAGGGTACAGCCTGCTGTCGTACAGTATGCTACGTTACTTATGTGAAAATGTCGGCAAAAAATACAGGTAAAAAATGCTAGTTACTTGATCAAAATTTAATCACTTTTTTACCGACTAACGTTTACAATTTAATCACTCCGACCAATTTTTGAACAATTTTTTTTAAAAATTCACGAAAAACAATTTTTTTTCAGGGTAACACGAGTGACTTAAGAATAAACTTGAAAAAAATCTAATAAAAAACTAATAAAAAAACTTACAGAAAAAAATGCAATGGGACTTCCATTTTATTTGATATACCGCAATGAGTCACTTTAAAAATCAAGTGACAGAAGGGAAAATATCGCCTTTTACACTGTTATTACGTCCACCATAGGTAAAATTTAGTACCGCTAATTAATAACAAGTTATTAAGGTTAAAGTTTTTAATGATTTAAAGGATTGTGATTCTCAAAATTTTATTTTTATTTTTTGACCTTGAGGGCAGGAAGGAAAGGAGACACAATCTAAACGTCTAACTACACTTTTCTATTTCTTGTAACTCGTCCCGTATTGCAACATTATTTTTGTTTCCAGACACGCACAAGCTTTTTTCCATATATCTTTAAAACCAAATTTCTAACCAGGTTGGTCATTATTCATTTCTCTCGTGTTTCTGACTGATGAACCTGAAATCTCCCCTTCATTTTTTTTAAACATATTCTAATAAAAAAGCGTGCATTTTGAATTCTAGAAAATATTTGGGACGAATATACACCGACTCACTGGTACATGACGCCGACGCGCTGTCGTATTTAGTAAAAGTAATTGGCGAAGATAGAGTAATTTGTGGTTCTGATTATCCGTTTCCTCTTGGTGAACACCATCCAGGGAAGTTGATATCCAACTTGGACACATTAAGCGAGACTGTTAAGGTAAGCGAGACTGTTCAGGTTATCTAGATTGTTAAGGTAAGCGAGATTGTTAAGGTGAGCGAGACTATTAAGGTAAGCGAGACTGTTAAGGTAAGCGAGATTGTTAAGGTAAGCGAGACTTTTAGGGTGGGCGAGACTGTTAAAGAAAAACTATTTTTGCTATATTTCCACTACATTTTGCACAAAATATTGCAACTTGACAAGGCTTTTCTTGACCACTGATTATGAGATTTATTTTTGTATACAGGAAAAACTTTTGTCTGGCAACGCTATAGAATTTCTTGGCATAGATTCTGCAAAGTTTGCTGTGGAAAACCAAGATACCAAAAAGTAATCTTCCGGTGAAGAAAATATTTAGGTACAACAGTGTAGATAATGTTTTTTTAAATAAGCACACAATTTTTATACGTTGTTATCTATTTGAAATTAAGCCCGGTTTACATTGATCGAATAAGCATTAATTAAGGTTTGCTTTCTAATGCAACAATTTTTTTTGTCGTTTCGTTGTTTACAATTTAAGAAATGTTTTTCAGAACCTTGCTTGTCTTATTGAAGGAGGAAAAATGGACAAAATTTTCTACATGAAAAAAAGTGTTTTGAGTAGATCTCAGTACTCAGAAGGTAACATCTCGGAATTTGTACTTTCGTCAAATAAACTGGACTCTTGACTAAATGAACACAGATATTTTGCCGAGCTTTTTTTAGTTTTTAAGCAAAATACATTTGAGACTGTTTTTTAAAAAAGTGTTTAAAAATGTTTTTTTCTTTCTTCACGTTGTTTAAAGGAATGTACTGTACCAAAATTTAATTCAATATTTTGTGTCGATCGCATATTCCATTCTGATTGGTCATTTTCGAGTAATGTTTTGAAATTGTTATCTTTTTCTTAAAAACATGCTTAATTTTTCTGTTTACATTAATCAATAAATTTTGTAAGACAAATCTGTTGAGATTGGTCGATCAATGTAAACCCAGCTTTAGGTACAAATGATTGGTCGATCAATGTAAACCCAGCTTTAGGTACAAATGATTGGTCGATCAATGTAAACCCAGCTTTAGGTACAAATGATTGGTCGATCAATGTAAACTCAGCTTTAGGTACAAATGATTGGTCGATCAATGTAAACCCAGCTTTAGGTACAAATGATTGGTCGATCAATGTAAACCCAGCTTTAGGTACAAATGATTGGTCGATCAATGTAAACCCAGCTTTAGGTACAAATACTAAAGATATATATTTTTGCATTATGAACGAATTGTTTTTATTTCGAAACATTCTATGCCGTAAAAACCGTTACACTTTTTCTATAAGTAACTGTATTTTTCATGAAGTTATTCTTTATAGAGACTTCTACTTCTATAAAGAACCGTTCTGTGGGATGCTGCTAGATTACTTTATTGTCAGAAACTTTAGCGTGAATAAAATTTTTTTCCGCGAAATATCAAGTTTTTTTGCGAACTGTAAAAATTCGAGTAAATTTTAAAAATTTTAAACCGCGAAAATGTTAGAAGTTCCAACCACAAAAAAAAATTCGCGAAATTCTTTTTTTTTGTTGTTGTTCTAATCGCATTAAACCGAGAAATGTGTACAGTACAGTACGGAAACGTAGCGAATAAAGTAGCAAAGATTTTAGTCGCTTAAATGTCCAAATTTGAGCAGGCTATTTGCTTAGGTTTCGACTTAATCTCAGCTCGGTTGCTTTTAAAAAAATGTTTAATCCATCACGTTGTGTTTTTACAGCTCCACAAAAAACAGAATGATATCTTTTACTTCCTCGATTAACTCCATAGCGGTTAAGTTAATCAGTTATTATGAGATTAGATGAAGCTTATCGAAAGAAATACAAAATAAACAAAAAAAAAGAAGAAAAATGTTTTTAAGTCACGCAAAAAAAATTTCACGATCTATTATCCGCCTCGTATATAGTCCTCTACAAATCGTTTGCGCATAGAAACAATTACGTGAAATTTAACAATAACTTGAATCGCCTGACACGGGATAATTTGGGAGGGCACCGGTTTATGTTGAGTTCCGGTCGTTGCGAACTCGGCATATGTATGGCCGACACTGTGAAGGGTTTGTTACATGTTAAATGACATGTCGTTGCAAAACAACATAGATTATATGAATACAAATTCCATTCCTCAGGCAACTTGCATTCTGATATAACGTTTCAATGGTATTACAGGTGAGTGAAGAAACTTGGAGCGTCTCAATTAAGGGAACGAGGTTTAAAATATCAAAAATTAACAAGTTGGGCGGGGTGGGGTTGGTCTGGTTACTTGGTACTGGACAGTACTGTTGTTAAGGTCGCATTGGAGTTTAGTAAACATGTAATTTGACGTTTTGTGAATAAAATGTCACAATGTAATGGCATATATTTTAACCGACAGTAGCCGTACGTCAAAGTTGCCGAAAAAATAACCTTGTCGTGATAGAATGTTCAGCTTTCGGCGACAAGAATTCGCACATTGAATTAAAAAAACGTGCTGAATATATTGTTGAAGTATCGTTTTCGGTCCAAATATGTCCGGATTAAAAATTTTTAGCCTAAGAGTATTGCGCAACGAAAAATAACGCCATGTTCTGCTTTTTCAACTGTTCGTTTTTGTCGCAATCAAAGTAATTTGATCCGGACAAAATATCAGTATTTCGATTGTTGTACGCGAAATCAACGTCAAGGGGTCTGGGCAATTTTGTTTTTCGCTTTAGTTGATAAAAATAATGGCCATTCGTTGTGATTCGAGCAAGTTCACTTAAAGGCTTCCTGATCTTGTGGTAAATAAGCCTGGAGTATTATAAAATTGCGAAAAAATACTAGTTGTAAAAGTACTAATAACTCTTCGTTAAATATCTCAAAATGACTGATTCTAATCAACTTAAGGTAGATAACCTTGAAAACCTTAAAAAAAAAGAATTTAAAAAAATGAAAAAAGCGCGAAGTTAAAGAGCACTGGAGTGTACAGTGATGACTGGCGACTTATAAATTGAAATAAGAAAACCTTTCAACAGTGCTTTTTAAATAGAAGCGATCCAGACTTCGCTCTTCTAATTAAGAAACTTTTTTCTAAAGCCTTTTTGACAATTCTATCAACAAGTTGTGGAAGAATATAAGCTGACTTAAAAAAAAATCCGTGGGACAACAGTGTTACCGACATCAGACACTCTGTAAAGATGGATTTTAAAGATTTTATTCATACCGTCCTAGAAATTATATTTGTTGACATAAAGCTGAAAAGATTTGAATGGTAAATCGTCAGATTTTGTTGCTATGGTAATTAGGTAATTTGTTTCACTATTACTTGAAAAGCCTCTGAAGAAAAAGTGAGTTTGATTCGCTGTTAACCAACGGATAGTCCTGCTTTGATATGAAATTTTAGACTGTGAAGAGCAAACACGGTTTGTTGTTTTTTCACCACGCGAAGGTAGAGAAGTCCAGCCAAAACGTGTTCTTGCAAACAATAGAAAAAACGTTTTTCTTTGACACGAAACACATGTATTTACCTCGAAAACATAAATTTATTCAAGATTGGAATTTATTGAAGTTTATGGAAGATAAAATTTATTGAGGACAGATCGAATATCAAGAGATCAATTTTCAAGACATTTTCTTAAAGTTCATCCATAGGTAAAAAGAGCATTGCAAAGGAACCAAATTTACAGTTGCGAAGAACTTTACGTAAATGTATTTATACACCACCCGCGTTTTGTTTACAGCCTTATTCTATGTATGGTGTTGTAACACGTCATTTGGATTCTATCGTATTGTTGAAACTAGATATCCAAACGGAACTGGGTACGGGAGGATAGACCGCGAGGAAGTTATCATACAGAATACTAATGATAAAGATGTTTCCAAGATAACTAAAGCAGATAATGGGGAAACAGTAACTACGTATTCTTTAGAAAAGCTAAATCCTGGTATAACAATCTTCAGAAGACAACCAGGTTTGTTGAAACAGACAAAGCGAAGAACGAAGGTACGTTATTTTTGGTGAATGTTTTGTTAATATTGTTGCTTATTTCCTAGTTGTGCTTTACGTATGAGCGTGTTTTTGTTTTTTCAGTTTTTTTTGTTAGCAAGGTTTTTGCTTACTCTAGGGAGACCTAATCCATTGTTATTTGTTACGATTCTTTCTGATGAACGTCTTTCAATAAATATTTAGTTTACTTTGGGATCATAAACTTCTGCGGTCACACGCTTTCGCATTGGTATTTTGTTAGCATTTTGCAAGTTCTTTGGCGTTCATAAACTTCCGCGGTCACACGAGAGGGACATTTTTTTAGTTTAATTCGTGATCGTAGACTTTCGCGATCACACTCTTTCGCGAGAGATATTTCATTAGCCATTTAGCAAGCTGTCTGAAACATCATGATGATAAACTTTTGCAAACATTTTAATAGAATCGGTTCCTTATGAAGTACTTGGGATTTTAAATGAATATTGCAGGGTCCAAAAAACTTTCTTGAAGTTATCCTTATATTCACGATTTTTTTGCTTTTGTATTAAACTCGATGCCAGGAGTGTTTTTGACAACATGGCCTCATGCAAATATCATAAAATGGCTCAATGTGTTTAGCCGACGAACAATTTGGACATTTTCAAATTGATATAATTAATTTAGAAAATGCCAAAAAATGTAATTTTCAATTAGCTGATGACAGTAATGAAAGCCGTTGCAAAATTTGCGGATATTTCAAAAGTCTAAAAAACATAATCGCCCGATGTTTTAGTTGAGCTGAAATTATTCCCTTACGGTCGGCTAAGGTTCAAATTTCTTTTGCAGTGTCCAGATAAACTCTACTTTTTTGAAGATCTAATAAACTGCTCCACGTTCTTCGTCAGCCAGGATAATTTGTCGAAAAACCTTTGCGAAAAAACCTTTGCGAAAAAAATCATTTCTAATTTGAGAATTTTGCGGGGGAAAACTATGTGCAGGTCACGTTTGACCTTACTTTTTGCGAAAATAAACTTTTGCGATTTTTTCTAAAACCGTAAAAGGTTTTTCGGTAAACAATTTCCCTTTCCCTTATCCAAAAATATTTGATTTACTTACTTGATTATCACAAATTTTTGCGTTTAAAAATTTTCCCGAATTTGGCGATCTGATCTTTTATTTGCGGAATTAAATTTGCGAATAAGGCGGAATTAAATTCCCGCGCATAAAACTTGCTTAGTGATTCGCGAAATCAAAACTAATTTTATATTAATACTGATGATAATTACTATCTTGCCTGCGAGGATAGTATTGGTTTCCAACTCCGAACTGACTATGTCCCAAATGGTCAATTGCAACGTCTTTTTTTACGCAATTTTTTTTTTTTTAAGAAAAGCTGCCTTCGGGTGGATTCGAACCCACGACCTTTGGGTTCACGTTACGACGTCTTAGCCAACTGAGCTATTACGCGTTGAGTAAACATTTAATTTGACGGGTTTTATATTAATCATTTTTTAATTAACGCAAGATTTTTTTTGCGAAATGATTCCTCTTAACGAAAAAAAGTTGTGTTGTGACTTTCAAGTTTTAAAAATAATCCTAATGAATTTCCCCATTATAAGGTTTCATAAGAATTTTTAAGCGGTATTTGGCATGCAGGTGTCTAATAGATAAATATAAATAGTCAGTAAGTATCATAGCCATGTATCATATCCCTCACGTCAGGAACAGCTGTAAATCAATTTTTAGGTTTTGTGAAATTACTCCGTTCGATAATAAATTAAAAATATATTGTTGCAGTGATGTGTAATTGACATTGACATGCGAGATAGTTTATGCAGCCCCTGCATCTTGTTGTGATTGATACTAAACGCAAATCACGGGTGAGATTTAATCACACGTCGATAATTGTTTTCATCATCGATTTGCACAAATAAATTTCCTTGAAATCAAAATTTGCGAATACAAAAATATCTGACAATATGCTAATTTTCTCGCGTTCTTGTAAAAGTTCTAGAAATTAAGAAGAAATTCGAGATGGGCGTTTGGAGCAAGAGGGGCGCTTATTTAAAAAAAAGTATTTATACTTTTAAAAGAAAGATCATTTTTATTAGTTAGCTACTTTATCAGGTTTCATTAATGATCAGCCAAACTCAATTAAGCGGCCTCTTTGTTGATAAAGGGGCGGTTAATCGAATGGAGGCTCTGAATCTAGCATTTACGGTACTTACTTATGGAGTCGTAAACGGCGTTGAAACCCGGGTAACATTAAATTTAAGGTTGAAACGCGGGTAGCATTAAATTTAAGAATCAAATTCGTCTGACAGACGATTGACGCAATTCTTTGTGACGTCATTAACTGAGTGGTTTTCACAAAGAAAGATCGACACCGCTGTGAGAGTCAAAGTTGAGTCACTCTGTAGAAATTAGATATGTATTGTGTAAAAAGAAGTGAAAAAATAATAATATTTTTTAAAAAATTGGCATAAATAGCAATAAACGATATTCTTACATAACCTTGATAGAAGAAGATATATTTTTACTCACATGACGTCATATTTAATCCGACTGACGCCAATAAAATTACTTTTTTCTTCTCTTGAAACAAATTTCATTCAATTCAATTCACATTTCCATTAGAAACTTGTTCTGATTTAGTAGCACGAGAGAATTGTTATATCGTGATATCCGAGAAAGGCGACAATTGTTTATTCTGTGAAGAAATTTTTGGTTCTCGTGACGTAATCATACTTTCCTGGATTGAGTTTGTATTAAATTAATCCACAAGTGTGCCAAGTCTCGTAACGTAACCGGAATTAGTAGGTATCATCTTCGTCTCCAGGGTCTTCGCCTAAAGCTGCTATTGAGAAATGTTATCGCAAAGGAAAAAAACCCTGAAAAAGGGTTTAATTAGAAAGTACTTTTTCAGAAACGATTCTTCTAAAGTAACTATATGACACGACTTGATTTATATGTTTTAGAATATCACTTACCCTGCAGACCCAATTACACGCTTTTTAAAAAATGATGTTTCAGCATCAGTATTTTTAACTTTTTGACAAATATCAGCCTCATATTTTCTTAATATAACTACAGCTTTAACATATTATCAGCCTTAAGAAAAATTATACCTTGTTAATGCAAACAGCAATGTGCAAATCTGTAAGAGGAGACTCGCTACTCTGACCCGAACTCTTTCTGAGCCCCCCCCCCCCCCCCCCCCCCCTTTTAAAACGGTAACCATGAATCGTAAATAACCTTACGCGTATGAATTTTCGCGCGTTCGCGCAAAAAACTAGTACAAATGACACGCTAAAGGATTATACGCGATTTTTTTTCAAAAATTAGTATACGGCAAAATTGTTTAAGATAAAAAGTTGTTTGATACAGCGCGCGCAAAAATTGTGCTCAGTATCGCTTCAACAAAATTAATAAGCGCCAAATTATGACTTTACGTTACGCGAAAGTTAGCGCGTGCTAAAGTCCTGTCTAAATAAGATAGCTTACTCACACAAATAATTTCTACATCAACATAAAATTAGCTACTTACATTTACGCTCACTTTTAGAAAAATAATTGTTTTTTTAAAGCGAGCAATATTTGCAATAATATATGCAAAAAAAAATTACAATTTTTTCTATTTCTAATTTGTCTAACAAGTTCAACTAAAAATGCCAACTGAAAATATCCAAGACTTGTAGCTACCGTAATGCTTGGAATAAACGCCCAGAGCGTTTTTAAATTTTTCGGTTTTTAGAGGGAGGGAGGAAGGCGTTTTAAAAGAGGGGGCGTTTTAATAAATTTTTGTATTTTTTTCTACACAATGAATATCGGTCTTCGTCAATTATAATAAGAGATAGTGCAGCGTTGCCCTATCTTCTATTATTACCCGGGTAAAAAGGCGGCATCGATATTTTTCGAAAATCGCGCAATGTGATTAGTTAGAACTAAGTCATAGCGGGCAATATTCCACGGTATTGCCCGCTACCACAGCAATCGTGTTTAAAGTTTAAATATGGTTAGCATTAAATGTAAATAAACACGGAAAAAAGTAATCAAAACGCAAAACGGAAGTAAAACAGAAGTGAAACTTACTTTTATTTGTAACCAAAATCGATAAATAACTGTACATTTAACATAAACTTTGGTCCAAATCTAATTTCTCCGCCTCGCAAACGACGAAGAGTAATTTTGTAAGATGATAGTCAATAAAAAAACTCAATTTATTTTTCTTGTTTTAAAACTTTAAAACTAACTTTAAAAAAAGTATCTTTTAAGGAATTCTATGTTGTAGCTACAATAAAAACCTGTAATGTTTACACGATATTCGATTTTAAAAAAAACATATTTTTAGTTCGAATGTGCGTTCCATATGGGAATAGTTTCTATAAAGACATGGTTTCTACATCCTGCTTATAATGTTATAGTTTTTTGTCGTAAAATGCAGTACCCGGATAATAATCCATATAATAACTGTTTATTTCGGGCAATACATTCGAATATTGACCTCTGTCACGTGTTGCCCTCGCAAGCTTGGGCAATACTTTAACGTTGGTCAATATTCTCCGGTATTGCCCTCATAAGCAGTTATAGGGTTAATATTTCATATGGGTATTTATGAAGATCTTTATCGGTAAAACTCAACATTTTCTGTGCATTATGTGTTGAATGAACGCCCCTCTGAAAGGAATCGTTTGTTAGAGGGGCGTCTATTAGGGAGGAGGCGTTTAGTGTAAAAAATCATTGAATTAGAATGGGGGCGTTTAATCGAAGCATTACGGTATCCTCTACTATTTAGAGCATTAATGCCAAAATTTGGGGTTTTTTAAGCATTACAAAAATGAAAAGTAAGAGTCCGCAGCAAATCTGATAGTCGGTAAAAATGAAGTACGTAAAGAATATTAGTCACTCAGTCAACATTTGTTTACTCTGAGTGAATTTCTTTATCTGTTAGGTATCTTCATTTCCCGTTAGTGTGTTCATTATAACTAAATCTGGTCTGTAAAATATACTCAGCAACTTAACTAACTTACTAAATAATAAATAAATTAATAATTACAACTGTTAAATCAATATTTTAGTTTATGTTGTGTAGTTATACTAATGTCAACTTTTCAATGTTTTTTGTTATCTTTCCACGTTAAATTATTCCGCTAATAATAAATGTGTAAAAAAAATAAAATAAGGTACAATATAAGTGAAGGCTTCAGTTCAAGATACTAAATAGAAAAATGTCAGTATTTTTCAGATAATATCCCCTGCCAACGAAATAGCTACCTCCCGGAAAACTATGATTTTTTTACTATTAAATGTCACAAAAACTCAGAACGTTTCAAGGACGTAATAAAAATATATACAACAAAACATGGGAGGGGGGAGAGCATAATGCCCCCCCCCCCTAATAGGATTAATGGGGTAGATTGCCAGATGCGCGTGCGTCTCATTTCGCAATGCGTAGAAGATATTCATGCAAAAATATTCCAAGTAAATGTTCCAAGTTCTCGCATAATGTTTTTACTGACTTTTTTATATCGATCAACCATATTTTCCAACTCTAGTTCCGGTCGATTAAGTTTTTGGCCTACACTTTTCCTTTTAAATGCCTTAACAACCAAACTTACTGCCTGAAAAATATAATGGATGAAAATGTTGTGTAAATTAGAATTTTTGTAAATTTCATTATGCATGGTTATTTATTATCCGTCTTTATTTCAAATTGGACTTTCTTTCTTTAAGAAAAACGTTCCTATTAATTCCTAACTTTAGTCGGTATAATCTGCTGAATTTTGTGCAAGTTATAATATTTTTATCGACAACTTATACTACCATTTTCGGCGATCTCCCCCGCAGATTATTGTTCTATTGCAAAGAAGTCCTGAAATTGTCATATTTAATTCAGCTCTCCTTTGGCTTTTTTCGGTTAAAAAGTTACCAATAAAATTAAATAAAAAAAATTAACACATAAAAGGAGAGCAGGGATTTAACAGAATTTAAGATTTCTTTGGCTACCGATTAAAAAACGTCGTTAAAATATTTGGACAAAATTTAGTTAATTCCAACGAGTCGTTTTTTGCCGACTAATTTTTATTTTTTGTTCAGTTATACATAGTGAAAGACATTCAACTGTTACAGTAATATTTACCTAATTCTCCAACAGAAATAATTTTATAATCTCTTATTTTTGCGTCTTAATTCTTAATCTCGTTGTTCCCTCAACGAGCCAACCCTGAAGATGTAAACAGTCGCATTTTTCACTGAGGTGTGGAATTTCACTTCGGTGTCAGGTAAGCGCTGCTTACTTATGCTTGTAATCTGTCATAAATGACTATATCTTTTCCTTAGAAAAGGCGTCGGTGTCAAGCAGATAAAGATTGCAGTGGCGTAAAAAGATGCAACAGATACAATCGGCTTTGTGAACGATGTCGCATTTTTAACGAACTTTGCAGAAGAGATGCAAACTGCTGCGAAGACGGAAATGTATGTGGGGAAGATGTCGGAATGCAAAATACGACGGAACCGAGATGAGCCTCTGTCGTCATGATAGAAACTGCTCGAAAGGATATTGTTGTGCGCGAGAACACGGTCAGAGTGTTTGTAAGAAATTCCTCGCAGAAAATGAAAACTGTGAGAGAAGCGCTGGAGGATTGATGTTTAGCATTCACCACACCTGTCCATGCAGACGGGTTATATTGCAAGAAAAAGTAAGAATTGTTTGTTGATCATTTTACCAATTATTTATTTCTCGATGTGTAGTTAGGAATGTGTTAATCGCCTACAAACAGCGAATTCGCTCGTACTTAAGCTTGTCGCAAACCTTTGATCAACATGTTCTGAACACGCTTAATGACTTTACTAAATTACTTTAATATACGTCACGTTTAGACGCTTGTGCAACTTTATCCCCAGGCCTTTCATAATTGTGATGGGATATCTAGCATATAATACCTATAAGATCTGCTTAGTGTGAGATTTTTTTACTTCGCCAATACATATCGTGTTTTCTAAGTCAGATTTAGGCAATGGTTTTGATCTTTTAAGCTCCACAACATAAACCGGGTTTAAATATTCAATTAGTTGAAAGTCGACAGACTGTTCAACAGACAAGAATGTAAGTCATGAGTAAATTAATGTGCCCGGGTAGCTAATACAGCTATCTCTTTTCTCTCTGATAGAGACCTCTTAAAAGACTCGGGATTAGCAAATTAAATTTTCT
>JASGCC010000578.1:0-73896 GCA_030067915.1 Hydractinia echinata
AGGAGAGATTCCTTCATGAAAATTCTAAAAACAACAAAATGGCAACAGAAAGGTAAAACTCCTGAAACAGTTTTACTGGGGTGCAAGTGAAGGAAGTGATTTTACAAAACTGAATTGATTCCTGCTATGAAAAAAAATCGTTTTCTGGAGGAAATCTTTCATGCTTCCAAGTGAGGCACTGGCAAAAGACCTTCACCCGGGAAATAACTAAGATTGCTTAATGTTGGGTAGAAGAAGCCCACTGGGATCGATATCAATGGGCGAGTTCCGATTACTTCTCCAAAACCAAAGCAAAACCTTCCAAAAACCAGAGACCATCGTAAAAAGCTCTGGAAAGAAGAATGGCGTTTATGGCTAGAGGGGAGATTGATGCGTTTGGTGAATGAGCAGAAACACGTACAAATCAAAGACTGGCCAAAAATTATGGAGAAGAAAACCATTGAAACAAATCTCAAAACATGTTTAAGGAGAAAAATGGAAAGAGGTGATGTGCGCATGGCGCAATTCAAATGCTTACAAACAATATGGGTGGAGGAGTGCTTCCATTAGACGAGTGCGACAATTGCAACAGCTGAAGGAGAAGAGCATCCCAAAGGACACAAAATACTATGATTTACAATCTAACTGCATGGCCTTGTTTCAACACATCAATCCGATAGTATTTGATGCTATTGATGAGCAAATGGTTACTAAATCTGCATTGGCAACCACAGGGTGTTTCGGGTCCTTCTGGTTTTGATGCTGATGGATGGAGAAGGCGCTGCTCGAAAATGTTATGGAGAGTGTGGCAAGGATTTTTACGATCGTCCATTGCAAATGTCAAAAAGAAACTTTGCACCCAACAAATAATATCAATCGTTGCAGGGTTTTCTAGCTGCAAGGTTAGTGCCACTTGACAAGCAACCAGGAGTTCGGCCCATTGGGGTCGGGGAAGTGCTAAGGCGGATCTGTGGAAAGTTGGTTATGTCAATTGTTAAAGGAGATGTTATCATATCGGGGAGCAGGGTGCAGATGTGTTCTGGTCAAAAAGGAGGAAGTGAGGCTGCAATCCATTCGATGAGGAAAGCATTTGAAAGTGAAGGAGCTGAGGCGGTGATACTAGTAGATGCCGCTAATGCTTTTCAATAACATTAATCGGAAAGCTCTTCTCACAATGTGCAAATATTGTGTCCAGAGTTCTCAACTTATGTCATCAATTGTTATCGTGTGCCTGCCAGATTGTTTGTCATTGGTGGAATTGAACTCCGCTCTAATGAAGGGACCACTCAAGGAGACCCAATTGGCATGGCAGTTTATGCTATGGGAATTACACCACTCCTTAACATCATGTTGTCAACAATTGCTGATGTTCCAGATCAAATGGCAGCCATTTGCGGACGATATTACATCAACAGCGAAAATTGCGATCATTGAAGCAATGGTGGACCAATATTACAACAATCGGTCCACAACTTTGGATACTTTCCCCAGCCAATGAAATCATGGCTAATTGTAAAAGAGGAACACTTTGATTTTGCCAAAACAGTGTTTGAAGGCACAAATATACAAATATCCAAAGATGGTGAGAGACATCTTGGCGCCGTTATTGGAAGTAAAACAGCCAAAGATCAATACTGCAAAAGAGGGTCAAAACTGGTCTGATGAATTGACCTTGCTGACACAGATTGCAGTCACCCAGCCACAGGCGGCATATGCATGTTATGTGAGTGGCTTTCAAGCATCGCTACTCATACTTCATTCGACACGATACCTCAAATGGAAGATTACCTCCAACCAATTGAAGATTATTTTGAGACATCAATTTATTCCAGCCATCACTGGTGGGAAAGTCATAAAACGACACAGAAAGAGATCTTCTGTCCCTCCCGCCTCGGATGGGCGGACTTGGTCTTAAAATGTCTGTGAGATTGCACCGATCGAGCACGAGAATTCAAAGGCAGTTTACACTTAAACTTCAGAATCAGATACTGGCACCACTGAAAATGGGGAAATAAATCTATTGCAATGATTAAAAGTGAGAAGAACCAACGAAATAAAGAGAAACTGGTGCGAGTCAGAGCCGAGTTGAATGAAAGATCAAAAGAAAAAGAACGACTCCAATTGCATAGTCGGTTCTTCAAACTGGTTAACAAATCTTCCATCAAAGAGCTTGCGTACGATCTCAACAAAGCAGCAGTTCCAGGATGCACTGCGTATTCGATATAACTGGACCCTTCCTCGATTACCCACTGAATGTGTCTGTGGAAAGCAGTTTTGATGTTTCAACATGCGCTGTCCTGTAAGAAAGGGAGGGTTTGTGACATTAAGACATAATGAGATTCGCGACATAACAGCAAAGCTAATTGATGAGGTATGTGTCAATGTTCGAAGCGAACCAAGCTTGATGGCTCTGGATGGCGAGGCAGTTTCAATATCGTACTGCCAATCGCAGCAGAGAAGCACGTCTGGACATCAGTACTACTGGGTTCTGGACTCCTGGGCAAAGAGCATTTTTCGATATAAGGGTCTTTGACCTAAGTGCTCGAAGATACAGGGGTCTGGAGCTCAGCCAAGTGCTTCAAAAGGAATGAAGATGAAAAGAAACGCCATTATAACGAGCGAGTAAACACCGTGGAATATGGGACCTTCAGTCCCCTTGTCTTCTCAACAAATGGAGGAATGGGTCGTGAGTGTGGGAGCGTTTTACAAACGACTATCAGAGATGATTGCTGAAAAGCGGAATGTCACAGTTCAACAATCGACCAACTTCATAAGGTCGAAGATCTCATTCAGTTTGTTAAGATCAACTTTACTATGCATCAGAGGCGCACGCTCATTGTGGGGTAGGGAACCTGCAACAATCAATGACATTGAACTCTCCAATTCTCTTTCAAGGATTGTAGGCAGCGATTAATCAATAATCTATTCTGTGAAGAGATTTTAAAATTCAAAAACAATCAAAACACTCGAACAATCAGAATAAATAGACAGTAGTAGTAGTAAAAAAAAAAAAAAAAAAAAAAAAAAAAAAAAATATAAATAATAAATAATAAATTTTAGTTAACACTAGTTATGTGTACAATAAAAAAAAAAAAGAAGTAAGATTTTGTACTTGCTCTTGCTGCCGTTTGGAGGGAGGGAGAGCTGAGCCATGTCATAAAAAAAAAAAAAAAAAAAAGTAATATCGGAAAATATCGGTAAACACATGTTGGTACGAATATGTGACGCAAACGTTGTAACTCAAACGGACTTATACCGTTAGAAAGTCAATAAAATGTACTTTTTGAAATTGTCTCTATTTCTTCTGCGCGCTAACGGCTTGAATTGGTCCCACTGTAAAAAATGACTTATCGAACTAAATATTTAAATAAAAAGCTAACAGAACGTCCAGTGTAACTGCAGAGTTTCAGCAGTCATAACAAAATGAGAAGAATGTTAATTCCTGGAGTCCATTTGTTTCATTTATCAAATTTATAAGGTCAAAGTCCAAAATCAGTTCAATTAGATCCCACGGTCAATTGTTTCACTTTTAAAAGCGATGCAACCTAGTAATATCGGAAAAATATCGCTAAATACATGTTGGTACGAAATATGTGACACAAACGTTGTAATTCAAACGGACTGATACCGTTAGAAAGTCAATAAGACGTAGTTTTGAAATTGTCTCTCTCTCTTCAGCGCGCGCAAACGGCTTGGGTTGGTCGCACTGTATAAAAATTACTTATTGATCTAAATATTTAAATAAAGACCTAACAGAGCGTCCAGTGTAATTGCAGGAGTTCCAGCATTCATGCCAAAGTAAGAAGAATGTTAATTCTTGGCCTCCATTTGTCTCATTTTCACAATTTATAAGGTCGAAGTCCAAAATCAGTTCAATTAGGTCCCACGGTCAATTGTTTCACTGTTAAAAGCGAACTGCAACGTAGTAATATTGGAAAATATCGCTAAAACACATGTTGGGTACGAATATGTGAAGCAAACGTTGTAACTCAAACGGACTTATACCGTTAGAAAGTCAATAAAATGTACTTTTTGAAATTGTCTCTATTTCTTCTGCGCGCGCTAACGGCTTGGATTGATCCCACTTTAAAAAATGACTTATCGAACTAAATACTTAAATAAGGAGCTAACAGCAGCGTCCAGTGTAACTCGGAGTTCCGGCAGTCATACCAAATTGAGAAGAATGTTAATTCTTGGAGTCCATTTGTCTCATTTTTTCACATTTATAAGTCAAAATCCAAAATCAGTTCAATTAGGTCCTACGGTCAATCAATTTCACTTTTAAAGCGATGCAAGCTAGTAATATCGGATAAATATCGCTAAATACATGTTGGTACGAATATGTGACGCAACCGTTGTAACTCAAACGGACTGATACCGTTAGAAAGTCCACAAACCGTAGTTCTTGAAATTGTCTCTATTCTTCAGCGCGCGCTAACGACTTGGGGTTGATCGCACTGTAAAAAATGACTTTATGATCTAAATATTTAATAAAGCGCTAACAGAGCGTCCAGTGTAACTGCAGAGTTCCAGCATTCGTGCCAAAAATCAGAGGAATGTTAATTCTTGGAGTCTAAATTGTCTCATTTATCACATTTATAAAGGTTTTAATTCCAAAATCAGTTCACTTAGGTCCCACGGTCAATCGTTTCACTTTTAAAAGCGATGAAAGCTAGTAATGTTGACAAATATCGCTAAATACATGTTGGTACGAATAAGTGACGCAACCCTTGTAACTCAAACGGACTGATACCGTTAGAAAGTCAATAAAATGTACTTTTTGAAATTGTCTCCATTTCTTCAGCGCGTGCTAACGGCTTTGATTGGTCCCAATGTAAATAATGACTTATCGAACTAAATATTTTAAATAAAAAGAGCTAACAGAGCGTCCAGTGTAACTGCGGAGTTCCAGCAGTCATACCAAAGTGAGAGGAATGTTAATTCTTGGAGTCCATTTGTCTCATGTATCACATTTATAAGGTCAAAGTCCAAATAAGTTCAATTAGATCCCACGGTCAATCGTTTCACGTTTTGAAAGCGATGCAACCTAGTAATATCGGGAAAAATATCGCTAAATACATGTTGGTACGAATATGTGACACAAACGTTGTAACTTAAACGGACTGATACCGTTAGAAAGTCAGTGAAATGTAGTTTTTGAAATTGTCTCTATTCCTTCAGCGCGCGCTAACGGCTTGGATTGGTCCCACTGTAAAAATGACTTATTGATCTAAAAATTTAAATAAAGAGCTAACAGAGCGTCCAGTGTAACTGCGCTGTTCCAGCATTCATGCCAAAATCAGAGGAATGTTAATTCTTGGAGTCCAATTGTCTCATTTATCATATTTATAATGTTAAAGTCCAAAATCAGTTCACTTAGGTCCCACGGTTAATAGTTTCACTTTTAAAAGCGATGCAAGCTAGTAATGTTGGACAAATATGGCTAAATACATGTTGGTACGAATAAGTGACGCAACCCTTGTAACTCAAACGGAATGACACCGTTCGAAAGTCAATAAAATGTAGTTTTTGAAATTGTCTCTATTTCTTCAGCGCGTGCTAACGGCTTGGATTGGTCCCACTGTGAAAACTGACTTATCGAACTTAATACTTAAATAAAGAGCTAACAGTGCGTTCAGTGTAACTGCGGAGTTCCAGCATTCATGCCAAATCAGAGGAATGTTAATTTTTGGAGTCCAATTGTCTCATTTATCATATTTATAATGTTAAAGTCCAAAATCAGTTCACTTAGGTCCCACGGTTAATCGTTTCACTTTTAAAAGCGATGCAAGCTAGTAATGTTGGACAAATATGGCTAAATACATGTTGGTACGAATAAGTGACACAACCGTTGTAATTCCAACGAAGTGATACCGTTAGAAAGTTAGTGAAATTTAGTTTTTGAAACTGTCTCTGTTTCTTCAGCGCGCTAACGGCTCAGATTTGTCTCACTGTAAAAAATGACTTATCGAACTAAATATTTAATTCAAGAGCCGACAGAGTGTCCAGTGTAACTGCGGAGTTCCAGCAGTCATGCCAAAATCAGAGGAATGTTAATTCTTGGAGTCCAATTGTCTCATTTATCATATTTATAATGTTAAAGTCCAAAATCAGTTCACTTAGGTCCCACGGTTAATAGTTTCACTTTTAAAAGCGATGCAAGCTAGTAATGTTGGACAAATATCGCTAAATACATGTTGGTACGAATAAGTGACGCAACCCTTGTAACTCAAACGGACTGATACCGTTAGAAAGTCAATAAAATGTACTTTTTGAAATTGTCTCCATTTCTTCAGCGCGTGCTAACGGCTTGGATTGGTCCCAATGTAAATAATGACTTATCGAACTAAATATTTAAATAAAGAGCTAACAGAGCGTCCAGTGTAACTGCGGAGTTCCAGCAGTCATGTCAAATTAAATTAAATTAACCTAGTAATATTCGAAAAATATCGCTAAATACATGTTGGTACGAGTATGTGACACAAACGTTGTATCTCAAACGGACAGATACCGTTAGAAAGTCGGTGAAATGTAGTTTTTGAGACTGTCTCTATTTCTTCAGCGCGCGCTAACGGCTATGATTGTTCCCACTGTAAAAAATGACTTATGGAACTAAATATTTAAATAAAGAGCCTACAGAGCGTCCAGTGTAACTGCAGAGTTCCAGCAGTCAGACCACAGTGAGAGGAATGTTAATTCTTGGAGTCTATTTGTCTCATGTATCACATTTATAAGGTCACAGTCCAAAATAAGTTCAATTAGATCCCACGGTCAATCGTTTCACTTTTAAAAGCGATGCAACCTAGTAATATCGGAAAAATATCGCTAAATACATGTTGGTACGAATATGTGACACAAACGTTGTAACTTAAACGGACTGATACCGTTAGAAAGTCAGTGAAATGTAGTTCTATTGCTTCAGCGCGCGCTAACGGCTAGGATTGGTCCCACTGTAAAAAATGGCTTATCGAACTAAATATTTAAATAACGAGCTAACAGAGCGTTCAGTGTAACTGCGGATTCCAGCAGTCATGTCAAATTAAATTAAATTAACCTAGTAATATCGGAAAAATATCGCTAAATACATGTTGGTACGATATATGACACAAACGTTTAACTCAAACGGACAGATACCGTTAGAAAGTCAGTGAAATGTAGTTTTTGAGACTGTCTCTATTTCTTCAGCGCACGCTAACGCTAGGATTGTTCCACTGTAAAAATGACTTATGGAACTAAATATTTAGATAAAGAGCTTACAGAGCGTCCAGTGTAACTGCGGAGTTCCAGCAGTCAGACCAAAGTGACAGGAAAGTTAATTCTTGGAGTCCATTTGTCTCATGTATCACATTTATAAGGTCAAAGTCCAAAATAAGTTCAATTAGATCCCACGGTCAATCGTTTCACTTTTGAAAGCGATGCAACCTAGTAATAACGGAAAAATATCGCTAAATACATCTTAGTACGAATATGTGACACAAACGTTGTAACTCAAACAGACTGATACCGTTAGAAAGTCAATAAAACGTAGTTTTTGAAATTGTCTCTATTCCTTCAGCGCGCGCTAACGGCTTGGATTGGTCCCACTGTTAAAAATGACTTATTGATCTAAATATTTAAATAAAGAGCTAACAGAGCGTCCAGTGTAACTGCGGTGTTCCAGCATTCATGCCAAAATCAGAGGAATGTTAATTCTTGGAGTCCAATTGGCTCATTTATCATATTTATAATGTTAAAGTCCAAAATCAGTTCACTTAGGTCCCACGGTTAATAGTTTCACTTTTAAAAGCGATGCAAGCTAGTATTGTTGGACAAATATGGCTAAATACATGTTGGTACGAATAAGTGACGCAACCCTTGTAACTCAAACGGAATGACACCGTTCGAAAGTCAATAAAATGTAGTTTTTGAAATTGTCTCTATTTCTTCAGCGCATGCTAACGGCTTGGATTGGTCCCACTGTGAAAACTGACTTATCGAACTAAATATTTAAATAAAGAGCTAACAGTGCGTTCAGTGTAACTGCGGAGTTCCAGCATTCATGCCAAAATCAGGGGAATGTTAATTCTTGGAGTCCAATTGTCTCATTTATCATATTTATAATGTTAAAGTCCAAAATCAGTTCACTTAGGTCCCACGGTTAATCGTTTCACTTTTAAAAGCGATGCAAGCTAGTAATGTTGGACAAATATGGCTAAATACATGTTGGTACGAATAAGTGACACAACCGTTGTAATTCCAACGGAGTGATACCGTTAGAAAGTTAGTGAAATTTAGTTTTTGAAACTGTCTCTGTTTCTTCAGCGCGCTAACGGCTCAGATTTGTCTCACTGTAAAAAATGACTTATCGAACTAAATATTTAAATCAAGAGCCGACAGAGTGTCCAGTGTAACTGCGGAGTTCCAGCAGTCATGTCAAATTAAATTAAATCCGTCTAGTAATATCGGAAAAATATCGCTAAATACATGTTGGTTCGAATATGTGACGCAACCGTTGTAACTCAAACGGACTGATACCGTTAGAAAGTCAATAAAATGTACTTTTTGAAATTGTCTCTATTTCTTCAGAGCGTGCTAACGGCTTGGATTGGTCCCAATGTAAAAAGTGACTTATCGAACTAAATATTGAAATAAAGAGCTAACCGAGCGTCCAGTGTAACTGCAGAGTTCCAGCAGTCATACCAAAGTGAGAAGAATGTTAATACTTGGAGTCCATTTGTCTCATTTATCAAATTTATAAGGTCAAAGTCCAAAATCAGTTCAATTAGATCCCACCATCAATCGTTTTACTTTTAAAAGCGATGCAACCTAGTAATGTCGGAAAAATATCGCTAAATACATGTTGGTACGAATATGTGACACAAACGTTGTAACTCAAACGGACTGATACCGTTAGAAAGTCAACAAACCGTAGTTTTTGAAATTGTCTCTATTTCTTCAGCGCGCGCTAACAACTTGGGTTGATCGCACTGTAAAAAATGACTTATTGATCTAAATATTAAAATAAAGAGCTAACAGAACGTCCAGTGTAACTGCGAAGTTCCAGCATTCATGCCAAAATCAGAGGAATGTTAATTCTTGGAGTCTAATTGTCTCATTTATCACATTTATAAGGTTAAAGTCCAAAATCAGTTCAAATAGGGC
This sequence comes from Hydractinia echinata, assembly GCA_030067915.1. NCBI lineage: Eukaryota > Metazoa > Cnidaria > Hydrozoa > Anthoathecata > Hydractiniidae > Hydractinia > Hydractinia echinata. Next base: position 9,121 of record JASGCC010000578.1, read on the forward strand.
CACGGTCTATCGTTCACTTTTAAAAGTGATGGAAGCTAGAAATATCGGACAAATATCGCTAAATACATGTTGGTACGAATATGTGACGCAACCGTTGTAACTCAAACGGACTGATACCGTTAGAAAGTCAATAAAATGTAGTTATTGAAATTGTCTCTATTTTTTCAGCGCGTGCTAACGGCTTGGATTGGTCCCACTGTAAAAAATGACTTATTGATCTAAATATTAAATGAAGAGCTAACAGAGCGTCCAGTGTAACTGCGGAGTTCCAGCATTCATGCCAAAGTAAGAAGAATGTTAACTCTTCCAGTCCAATTGTCTCATTTATCAAATTTATAAAGTCAAAGTCCAAAATCAGTTCAATTTGGCCCACGGTCAATCGTTTAAAATGCTAAAAGCGATGCAACCTAGTAATATCGGAAAAATATCGCTAAATACATGTTGGTACGAATATGTGACGCAACCGTTGTAACTCAAACGGACTTATACCGTTAGAAAGTCAATAAAATGTAGTTTTTGAAACTGTCTCTGTTTCTTCAGCGCGCGCTAACGGCTCGGATTTGTCTCACTGTAAAAAATGACTTATCGAATTAAATATTTAAATCAAGAGCCGACAGAGCGTCCAGTGTAACTGCGGAGTTCCAGCAGTCATGTCAAATTAAATTAAATCAACCTAGTAATATCGGAAAAATATCGATAAATACATGTTGGTTCGAATATGTGACGCAACCGTTGTAACTCAAACGGACTGATACCGTTAGAAAGTCAATAAAATGTACTTTTTGAAATATTCTCTATTTCTTCAGCGCGTGCTAACGGCTTGGATTGGTCACAATGTAAATAATGACTTATCGAACTAAATATTTAAATAAAGAGCTAACAGAGCGTCCAGTGTAACTGCGGAGTTCCAGCAGTCATACCAAAGTGAGAGGAATGTTAATTCTTGGAGTCCATTTGTCTCATGTATCACATTTGTAAGGTCAAAGTCCAAAATAAGTTCAATTAGATCCCACGTTCAATCGTTTCACTTTTGAAAGCGATGCAACCTAGTAATATCGGAAAAATATCGCTAAATACATGTTGGTACGAATATGTGACACAAACGTTGTAACTTAAACGGACTGATACCGTTAGAAAGTCAGTGAAATGTAGTTCTATTTCTTCAGCGCGCGCTAACGGCTAGGATTGGTCCCACTGTAAAAAATGACTTATCGAACTAAATATTTAAATAACGAGCTAACAGAGCGTCCAGTGTAACTGCGGAGTTCCAGCAGTCATGTCAAATTAAATTAAATTAACCTAGTAATATCGGAAAAATATCGCTAAATACATGTTGGTACCAATAAGTGACGCAACCCTTGTAACTCAAACGGAATGACACCGTTCGAAAGTCAATAAAATGTAGTTTTTGAAATTGTCTCTATTTCTTCATCAAGCGCATGCTAACGGCTTGGATTGGTTACGATGTAAATAATGACTTATCAAACTAAATATTTAAATAAAGAGCTAACAGAGCGTCCAGTGTAACTGCGGAGTTCCAGCAGTCATACCAAAGTGAGAGGAATGTTAATTCTTGGAGTCCATTTGTCTCATGTATCACATTTGTAAGGTCAAAGTCCAAAATAAGTTCAATTAGATCCCACGTTCAATCGTTTCACTTTTGAAAGCGATGCAACCTAGTAATATCGGAAAAATATCGCTAAATACATGTTGGTACGAATATGTGACACAAACGTTGTAACTTAAACGGACTGATACCGTTAGAAAGTCAGTGAAATGTAGTTCTATTTCTTCAGCACGCGCTAACGGCTAGGATTGGTCCCACTGTAAAAAATGAGTTACCGAACTAAATATTTAAATAACGAGCTAACAGAGCGTCCAGTGTAACTGCTGAGTTCCAGCAGTCATGTCAAATTAAATTAAATCAACCTAGTAATATCGGAAAAATATCGCTAAATACATGTTGGTACGAATATGTGACACAAACGTTGTAACTCAAACGGACAGATACCGTTAGAAAGTCAGTGAAATGTAGTTTTTGAGACTGTCTCTATTTCTTCAGCGCGCGCTAACGGCTAGGATTGTTCACACTGTAAAAAATGAGTTATCGAACTAAATATTTAAATAAAGAGCTAACAGAGGGTCCAGTGTAACTGCGGAGTTCCAGCAGTCATACCAAAGTGAGAAGAATGTTAATTCTTGGAGTCAATTTGTCTCATTTTTCACATTTATAAGGTCAAAGTCCAAAATCAGTTCAATTAGGTCCCACGGTTAATTGTTTCAATTTTAAAAGCGATGCAAGCTAGTAATATCGGACAAATATCGCTAAATACATGTTTGTACGAATATGTGACGCAATCGTTGTAACTCAAACGGACTTATACCGTTAGAAAGTCAATAAAATGTACTTTTTGAAATTGTCTCTATTTCTTCTGCGCGCGCTAACGGCTTGGATTGGTCCCACTGTAAAAAATGACTTATCGAACTAAATATTTAAATAAAAAGCTAACCGAGCCTCCAGTGCAACTGCGGAGTTTCAGCAGTCATTACAAAATGAGAAGAATGTTAATTCTTGGAGTCCATTTGTCTCATTTATCAAATTTATAAGGTCAAAGTCCAAAATCAGTTCAATTAGATCCCACCATCAATCGTTTCACTTTTAAAAACGATGCAACCTAGTAATATCGGAAAAATATCGCTAAATACATGTTGGTACGAATATGTGACACAAACGTTGTAACTCAAACGGACTGATACCGTTAGAAAGTCCACAAACCGTAGTTCTTGAAATTGTCTCTATTTCTTCAGCGCGCGCTAACGACTTGGGTTGATCGCACTGTAAAAAATGACTTATTGATCTAAATATTAAAATAAAGAGCTAACAGAACGTCCAGTGTAACTGCGAAGTTCCAGCATTCATGCCAAAATCAGAGGAATGTTAATTCTTGGAGTCTAATTGTCTCATTTATCACATTTATAAGGTTAAAGTCCAAAATCATTTCAAATAGGGCCCACGGTCTATCGTTTCACTTTTAAAAGTGATGGAAGCTAGTAATATCGGACAAATATCGCTAAATACATGTTGGTACGAATATGTGACGCAACCGTTGTAACTCAAACGGACTGATACCGTTAGAAAGTCAATAAAATGTAGTTATTGAAATTGTCTCTATTTCTTCAGCGCGTGCTAACGGCTTGGATTGGTCCCACTGTAAAAAATGACTTATGGAACTAAATATTTCAATAAAGAGCTTACAGAGCGTCCAGTGTAACTGCGGAGTTCCAGCAGTCAGACCAAAGTGAGAGGAATGTTAATTCCTGGAGTCCATTTGTCTCATGTATCACATTTATAAAGTCAAAGTCCAAAATAAGTTCAATTAGATCTCACGGTCAATCGTTTCACTTTTGAAAGCGATGCAACCTAGTAATAACGGAAAAATATCGCTAACTACATGTTAGTACGAATATGTGACACAAACGTTGTAACTCAAACAGACTGATACCGTTAGAAAGTCAATAAAACGTAGTTTTTGAAATTGTCTCTATTCTTTCAGTGCGCCCTAACGGCTTGGATTGGTCCCACTGTAAAAAATGACTTATCGAACTAAATATTTAAATAACGAGCTAACAGAGCGTCCAGTGTAACTGCAGAGTTCCAGCAGTCATGTCAAATTAAATTAAATTAACCTAGTAATATCGGAAAAATATCGCTAAATACATGTTGGTACGAATATGTGACACAAACGTTGTATGTCAAACGGACAGATACCGTTAGAAAGTCAGTGAAATGTAGTTTTTGAGACTGTCTCTATTTCTTCAGCGCGCTAACGGCTATGATTGTTCCCACTGTAAAAAATGACTTATGGAACTAAATATTTAAATAAAGAGCTTACAGAGCGTCCAGTGTAACTGCGGAGTTCCAGCAGTCAGACCAAAGTGAGAGGAATGTTAATTCTTGGAGTCCATTTGTCTCATGTATCACATTTATAAGGTCAAAGTCCAAAATAAGTTCAATTAGATCCCACGGTCAATCGTTTCACTTTTAAAAGCGATGCAACCTAGTAATATTGGGAAAATATCGCTAAATACATGTTGGTATGAATATGTGACACAAACGTTGTAACTTAAACGGACTGATACCGTTAGAAAGTCAGTGAAATGTAGTTCTATTTCTTCAGCGCGCGCTAACGGCTAGGATTGGTCCCACTGTAAAAAATGACTTATGGAACTAAATATTTCAATAAAGAGCTTACAGAGCGTCCAGTGTAACTGCGGAGTTCCAGCAGTCAGACCAAAGTGAGAGGAATGTTAATTCTTGGAGTCCATTTGTCTCATGTATCACATTTATAAAGTCAAAGTCCAAAATAAGTTCAATTAGATCTCACGGTCAATCGTTTCACTTTTGAAAGCGATGCAACCTAGTAATAACGGAAAAATATCGCTAAATACATGTTAGTACGAATATGTGACACAAACGTTGTAACTCAAACAGACTGATACCGTTAGAAAGTCAATAAAACGTAGTTTTTGAAATTGTCTCTATTCCTTCAGCGCGCCCTAACGGCTTGGATTGGTCCCACTGTTAAAAATGACTTATTGATCTAAATATTTAAATAAAGAGATAACAGAGCGTCCAGTGTAACTGCGGAGTTCCAGCATTCATGCCAAAATCAGAGGAATGTTAATTCTTGGAGTCCAATTGTCTCATTTATCATATTTATAATGTTAAAGTCCAAAATCAGTTCACTTAGGTCCCACGGTTAATCGTTTCACTTTTAAAAGCGATGCAAGCTAGTAATGTTGGACAAATATGGCTAAATACATGTTGGTACGAATAAGTGACGCAACCCTTGTAACTCAAACGGAATGACACCGTTCGAAAGTCAATAAAATGTAGTTTTTGAAATTGTCTCTATTTCTTCAGCGCGTGCTAACGGCTTGGATTGGTCCCACTGTGAAAACTGACTTATCGAACTAAATATTTAAATAAAGAGCTAACAGTGCGTTCAGTGTAACTGCGGAGGTCCAGCAGTCATACCAAAGTGAAAAGAATGTTAATTCTTGGAGTCCATTTGTCTCATTTATCACATTAATAAGGTCAAAGTCCAAAATAGGTTCAATTAGATCCCACGGTCAATCGTTTCACCTTTAAAAGCGATGCAACCTAGTAATATCGGAAAAATATCGCTAAATACATGTTGGTACGAATATGTGACACAACCGTTGTAATTCAAACGGAGTGATACCGTTAGAAGGTTCGTGAAATTTAGTTTTTGAAACTGTCTCTGTTTCTTCAGCGCGCTAACGGCTCAGATTTGTCTCACTGTAAAAAATGACTTATCGAACTAAATATTTAAATCAAGAGCCGACAGAGCGTCCAGTGTAACTGCGGAGTTACAGCAGTCATGTCAAATTAAATTAAATCAACCTAGTAATATCGGAAAAATATCGCTAAATACATGTTGGTTCGAATATGTGACGCAACCGTTGTAACTCAAACGGACTGATACCGTTAGAAAGTCAATAAATTGTACTTTTTGAAATTGTCTCTATTTCTTCAGAGCGTGCTAACGGCTTGGATTGGTCCCAATGTAAAAAGTGACTTATCGAACTAAATAGTTAAATAAAGAGCTAACAGAGCGTCCAGTGTAACTGCAGAGTTCCAGCAGTCATACCAAAGTGAGAGGAATGTTAATTCTTGGAGTCCATTTGTCTCATGTATCACCTTTATAAGGTCAAAGTCGAAAATCAGTTCAATTAGATCCCACGGTCAATCGTTTCACTTTTAAAAGCGATGCAACCTAGTAATATCGGAAAAATATCGCTAAATACATGTAGGTACGAATATGTGACACACACGTTGTAACTTAAACGGACTGATACCGTTAGAAAGTCAGTGAAATGTAGTTCTATTTCTTCAGCACGCGCTAACGGCTAGGATTGGTCCCACTGTAAAAAATGAGTTACCGAACTAAATATTTAAATAACGAGCTAACAGAGCGTCCAGTGTAACTGCTGAGTTCCAGCAATCATGTCAAATTAAATTAAATCAACCTAGTAATATCGGAAAAATATCGCTAAATACATGTTGGTTCGAATATGTGACGCAACCGTTGTAACTCAAACGGACTGATACCGTTAGAAAGTCAATAAAACGTACTTTTTGAAATTGTCTCTATTTCTTCAGAGCGTGCTAACGGCTTGGATTGGTCCCAATGTAAAAAGTGACTTATCGAACTAAATAGTTAAATAAAGAGCTAACAGAGCGTCCAGTGTAACTTCAGAGTTCCAGCAGTCATACCAAAGTGAGAGGAATGTTAATTCTTGGAGTCCATTTGTCTCATGTATCACCTTTATAAGGTCAAAGTCGATAATCAGTTCAATTAGATCCCACGGTCAATCGTTTCACTTTTAAAAGCGATGCAACCTAGTAATATCGGAAAAATATCGCTAAATACATGTAGGTACGAATATGTGACACAAACGTTGTAACTTAAACGGACTGATACCGTTAGAAAGTCAGTGAAATGTAGTTCTATTTCTTCAGCACGCGCTAACGGCTAGGATTGGTCCCACTGTAAAAAATGAGTTACCGAACTAAATACTTAAATAACGAGCTAACAGAGCGTCCAGTGTAACTGCTGAGTTCCAGCAGTCATGTCAAATTAAATTAAATCAACCTAGTAATATCGGAAAAATATCGCTAAATACATGTTGGTACGAATATGTGACGCAAACGTTGTAACTCAAACGGACAGATACCGTTAGAAAGTCAGTGAAATGTAGTTTTTGAGACTGTCTCTATTTCTTCAGCGTGCGCTAACGGCTAGGATTGTTCACACTGTAAAAAATGAGTTATCGAACTAAATATTTAAATAAAGAGCTAACAGAGGGTCCAGTGTAACTGCGGAGTTCCAGCAGTCATACCAAAGTGAGAAGAATGTTAATTCTTGGAGTCAATTTGTCTCATTTTTCACATTTATAAGGTCACAGTCCAAAATCAGTTCAATTAGGTCCCACGGTTAATTGTTTCAATTTTAAAAGCGATGCAAGCTAGTAATATCGGACAAATATCGCTAAATACATGTTTGTACGAATATGTGACGCAATCGTTGTAACTCAAACGGACTTATACCGTTAGAAAGTCAATAAAATGTAGTTTTTGAAATTGTCTCTATTTCTTCTGCGCGCGCTAACGGCTTGGATTGGTCCCACTGTAAAAAATGACTTATCGAACTAAATATTTAAATAAAAAGCTAACCGAGCCTCCAGTGCAACTGCGGAGTTTCAGCAGTCATTACAAAGTGAGAAGAATGTTAATTCTTGGAGTCCATTTGTCTCATTTATCAAATTTATAAGGTCAAAGACCAAAATCAGTTCAATTAGATCCCACCATCAATCGTTTCACTTTTAAAAACGATGCAACCTAGTAATATCGGAAAAATATCGCTAAATACATGTTGGTACGAATATGTGACACAAACGTTGTAACTCAAACGGACTGATACCGTTAGAAAGTCCACAAACCGTAGTTCTTGAAATTGTCTCTATTTCTTCAGCGCGCGCTAACGACTTGGGTTGATCGCACTGTAAAAAATGACTTATTGATCTAAATATTAAAATAAAGAGCTAACAGAACGTCCAGTGTAACTGCGAAGTTCCAGCATTCATGCCAAAATCAGAGGAATGTTAATTCTTGGAGTCTAATTGTCTCATTTATCACATTTATAAGGTTAAAGTCCAAAATCAGTTCAAATAGGGCCCACGGTCTATCGTTTCACTTTTAAAAGTGATGGAAGCTAGTAATATCGGACAAATATCGCTAAATACATGTTGGTACGAATATGTGACGCAACCGTTGTAACTCAAACGGACTGATACCGTTAGAAAGTCAATAAAATGTAGTTATTGAAATTGTCTCTATTTCTTCAGCGCGTGCTAACGGCTTGGATTGGTCCCACTGTAAAAAATGACTTATCGAACTTATTATTTAAATAAAAAGCCGACAGAGCGTCCAGTGTAACTGCGGAGTTCCAGCAGTCATGTCAAATTAAATTGAATTAACCTAGTAATATCGGAAAAATATCGCTAAATACATGTTGGTACGAATATGTGACACAAACGTTGTAACTCAAACGGACAGATGCCGTTAGAAAGTCAGTGAAATGTAGTTTTTGAGACTGTCTCTATTTCTTCAGCGCCCGCTAACGGCTAGGATTGTTCCCACTTTAAAAAATGACTTATGGAACTAAATATTTCAATAAAGAGCTTACAGAGCGTCCAGTGTAACTGCGGAGTTCAAGCAGTCAGACCAAAGTGAGAGGAATGTTAATTCCTGGAGTCCATTTGTCTCATGTATCACATTTATAAAGTCAAAGTCCAAAATAAGTTCAATTAGATCTCACGGTCAATCGTTTCACTTTTGAAAGCGATGCAACCTAGTAATAACGGAAAAATATCGCTAACTACATGTTAGTACGAATATGTGACACAAACGTTGTAACTCAAACAGACTGATACCGTTAGAAAGTCAATAAAACGTAGTTTTTGAAATTGTCTCTATTCCTTCGGCGCGCGCTAACGGCTTGGATTGGTCCCACTGTTAAAAATGACTTATTGATCTAAATATTTAAATAAAGAGCTAACAGAGCGTCCAGTGTAACTGCGGAGTTCCAGCATTCATGCCAAAATAAGAGGAATGTTAATTCTTGGAGTCCAATTGTCTCATTTATCATATTTATAATGTTAAAGTCCAAAATCAGTTCACTTAGGTCCCACGGTTAATCGTTTCACTTTTAAAAGCGATGCAAGCTAGTAATGTTGGACAAATATGGCTAAATACATGTTGGTACGAATAAGTGACGCAACCCTTGTAACTCAAACGGAATGACACCGTTCGAAAGTCAATAAAATGTAGTTTTTGAAATTGTCTCTATTTCTTCAGCGCGTGCTAACGGCTTGGATTGGTCCCACTGTGAAAACTGACTTATCGAACTAAATATTTAAATAAAGAGCTAACAGAGCGTCCAGTGTAACTGCAGAGTTCCAGCAGTCATACCAAAGTGAGAGGAATGTTAATTCTTGGAGTCCATTTGTCTCATGTATCACCTTGATAAGGTCAAAGTCGAAAATCAATTCAATTAGATCCCACGGTCAATCGTTTCACTTTTAAAAGCGATGCAACCTAGTAATATCGGAAAAATATCGCTAAATACATGTTGGTACGAATATGTGACACAAACGTTGTAACTCAAACGGACTGATACCGTTAGAAAGTCCACAAACCGTAGTTCTTGAAATTGTCTCTATTTCTTCAGCGCGCGCTAACGACTTGGGTTGATCGCACTGTAAAAAATGACTTATTGATCTAAATATTAAAATAAAGAGCTAACAGAACGTCCAGTGTAACTGCGAAGTTCCAGCATTCATGCCAAAATCAGAGGAATGTTAATTCTTGGAGTCTAATTGTCTCATTTATCACATTTATAAGGTTAAAGTCCAAAATCAGTTCAAATAGGGCCCACGGTCTATCGTTTCACTTTTAAAAGTGATGGAAGCTAGTAATATCGGACAAATATCGCTAAATACATGTTGGTACGAATATGTGACGCAACCGTTGTAACTCAAACGGACTGATACCGTTAGAAAGTCAATAAAATGTAGTTATTGAAATTGTCTCTATTTCTTCAGCGCGCGCTAACGGCTTGGATTGGTCCCACTGTAAAAATGACTTATCGAATAAATATATTTAAATAAAGAGCCGACAGAGCGTCCAGTGTAACTGCGGAGTTCCAGCAGTCATGTCAAATTAAATTGAATTAACCTAGTAATATCGGAAAAATATCGCTAAATACATGTTGGTACGAATATGTGACACAAACGTTGTAACTCAAACGGACAGATGCCGTTAGAAAGTCAGTGAAATGTAGTTTTTGAGACTGTCTCTATTTCTTCAGCGCCGCTAACGGCTAGGATTGTTCCCACTTTAAAAAATGACTTATGGAACTAAATATTTCAATAAAGAGCTTACAGAGCGTCCAGTGTAACTGCGGAGTTCAAGCAGTCAGACCAAAGTGAGAGGAATGTTAATTCCTGGAGTCCATTTGTCTCATGTATCACATTTATAAAGTCAAAGTCCAAAATAAGTTCAATTAGATCTCACGGTCAATCGTTTCACTTTTTAAAGCGATGCAACCTAGTAATAACGGAAAAATATCGCTAACTACATGTTAGTACGAATATGTGACACAAACGTTGTAACTCAAACAGACTGATACCGTTAGAAAGTCAATAAAACGTAGTTTTTGAAATTGTCTCTATTCCTTCGGCGCGCGCTAACGGCTTGGATTGGTCCCACTGTTAAAAATGACTTATTGATCTAAATATTTAAATAAAGAGCTAACAGAGCGTCCAGTGTAACTGCGGAGTTCCAGCATTCATGCCAAAATAAGAGGAATGTTAATTCTTGGAGTCCAATTGTCTCATTTATCATATTTATAATGTTAAAGTCCAAAATCAGTTCACTTAGGTCCCACGGTTAATCGTTTCACTTTTAAAAGCGATGCAAGCTAGTAATGTTGGACAAATATGGCTAAATACATGTTGGTACGAATAAGTGACGCAACCCTTGTAACTCAAACGGAATGACACCGTTCGAAAGTCAATAAAATGTAGTTTTTGAAATTGTCTCTAGTTCTTCAGCGCGTGCTAACGGCTTGGATTGGTCCCACTGTGAAAACTGACTTATCGAACTAAATATTTAAATAAAGAGCTAACAGAGCGTCCAGTGTAACTGCAGAGTTCCAGCAGTCATACCAAAGTGAGAGGAATGTTAATTCTTGGAGTCCATTTGTCTCATGTATCACCTTGATAAGGTCAAAGTCGAAAATCAATTCAATTAGATCCCACGGTCAATCGTTTCACTTTTAAAAGCAATGCAACCTAGTAATATCGGAAAAATATCGCTAAATACATGTTGGTACGAATATGTGACACAAACGTTGTAACTCAAACGGACTGATACCGTTAGAAAGTCCACAAACCGTAGTTCTTGAAATTGTCTCTATTTCTTCAGCGCGCGCTAACGACTTGGTTGATCGCACTGTAAAAAATGACTTATTGATCTAAATATTAAAATAAAGAGCTAACAGAACGTCCAGTGTAACTGCGAAGTTCCAGCATTCATGCCAAAATCAGAGGAATGTTAATTCTTGGAGTCTAATTGTCTCATTTATCACATTTATAAGGTTAAAGTCCAAAATCAGTTCAAATAGGGCCCACGGTCTATCGTTTCACTTTTAAAAGTGATGGAAGCTAGTAATATCGGACAAATATCGCTAAATACATGTTGGTACGAATATGTGACGCAACCGTTGTAACTCAAACGGACTGATACCGTTAGAAAGTCAATAAAATGTAGTTATTGAAATTGTCTCTATTTCTTCAGCGCGTGCTAACGGCTTGGATTGGTCCCACTGTAAAAAATGACTTATCGAACTAAATATTTAAATAAAAAGCCGACAGAGCGTCCAGTGTAACTGCGGAGTTCCAGCAGTCATGTCAAATTAAATTGAATTAACCTAGTAATATCGGAAAAATATCGCTAAATACATGTTGGTACGAATATGTGACACAAACGTTGTAACTCAAACGGACAGATGCCGTTAGAAAGTCAGTGAAATGTAGTTTTTGAGACTGTCTCTATTTCTTCAGCGCCCGCTAACGGCTAGGATTGTTCCCACTTTAAAAAATGACTTATGGAACTAAATATTTCAATAAAGAGCTTACAGAGCGTCCAGTGTAACTGCGGAGTTCCAGCAGTCAGACCAAAGTGAGAGGAATGTTAATTCCTGGAGTCCATTTGTCTCATGTATCACATTTATAAAGTCAAAGTCCAAAATAAGTTCAATTAGATCTCACGGTCAATCGTTTCACTTTTTAAAGCGATGCAACCTAGTAATAACGGAAAAATATCGCTAACTACATGTTAGTACGAATATGTGACACAAACGTTGTAACTCAAACAGACTGATACCGTTAGAAAGTCAATAAAACGTAGTTTTTGAAATTGTCTCTATTCCTTCGGCGCGCGCTAACGGCTTGGATTGGTCCCACTGTTAAAAATGACTTATTGATCTAAATATTTAAATAAAGAGCTAACAGAGCGTCCAGTGTAACTGCGGAGTTCCAGCATTCATGCCAAAATAAGAGGAATGTTAATTCTTGGAGTCCAATTGTCTCATTTATCATATTTATAATGTTAAAGTCCAAAATCAGTTCACTTAGGTCCCACGGTTAATCGTTTCACTTTTAAAAGCGATGCAAGCTAGTAATGTTGGACAAATATGGCTAAATACATGTTGGTACGAATAAGTGACGCAACCCTTGTAACTCAAACGGAATGACACCGTTCGAAAGTCAATAAAATGTAGTTTTTGAAATTGTCTCTATTTCTTCAGCGCGTGCTAACGGCTTGGATTGGTCCCACTGTGAAAACTGACTTATCGACTAAATATTTAAATAAAGAGCTAACAGAGCGTCCAGTGTAACTTGCAGAGTTCCAGCAGCATACCAAAGTGAGAGGAATGTTAATTCTTGGAGTCCATTTGTCTCATGTATCACCTTGATAAGGTCAAAGTCGAAAATCAATTCAATTTAGATCCCACGGTCAATCGTTTCACTTTTAAAAGCGATGCAACCTAGTAATATCGGAAAAAATATCGCTAAATACCATGTTGGGTACGAATATGTGACACAAACGTTGTAACTCAACGGACTGATACCGTTAGAAGTCCACAAACCGTAGTTCTTGGAATTGTCTCTATTTCTTCAGCGCGCGCTAACGACTTGGATTGATCGCACTGTAAAAAATGACTTATTGATCTAAATATTAAATAAGAGCTAACAGAACGTCCAGTGTAGACTGCGGAAGTTCCAGCATTCATGCCAAAATCAAGAAGAATGTTAATTCTTGGAGTCTAATTGTCTCATTTATCACATTTATAAGGTTAAAGTCCAAAATCAGATTCAAATAGGGCCACGGTCTATCGTTTCACTTTTAAAAGTGATGGAAGCTAGTAATATCGGACAAATATCGCTAAATACATGTTGGTACGAATATGTGACGCAACCGTTGTAACTCAAAACGGACTGATACCGTTAGAAAGTCAATAAAATGTAGTTATTGAAATTGTCTCTATTTCTTCAGCGCGTGCTAACGGCTTGGATTGGTTCCCACTGTAAAAAAATGACTTATCGAACTAAATATTTAAATAAAAAGCCGACAGAGCGTCCAGTGTAACTGCGGAGTTCCAGCAGTCATGTCAAATTAAATTGAATTAACCTAGTAATATCGGAAATATATCGCTAAATACATGTTGGTTACGAATATGTGACACAAACGTTGTAACTCAAACGGACAGATGCCGTTAGAAAGTCAGTGAAATGTAGTTTTTGAGACTGTCTCTATTTCTTCAGCGCCCGCTAACGGCTAGGATTGTTCCCACTTTAAAAAATGACTTATGGAACTAAATATTTTAATAAAGAGCTTACAGAGCTTCCAGTGTAACTGCGGAGTTCCAGCAGTCAGACCAAAGTGAGAGGAATGTTAATTCCTGGAGTCCATTTGTCTCATGTATCACATTTATAAAGTCAAAGTCCAAAATAAGTTCAATTAGATCTCACGGTCAATCGTTTCACTTTTGAAAAGCGATGCAACCTAGTAATAACGGAAAAATATCGCTAACTACATGTTAGTACGATATGTGACACAAACGTTGTAACTCAAACAGACTGATACCGTTAGAAGTCAATAAACGTAGTTTTTTGAAAATTGTCTCTATTCCTTCAGCGCGCGCTAACGGCTTGGATTGGTCCCACTGTTAAAAAATGACTTATTGATCTAAATATTTAAATAAAGAGCTAACAGAGCGTCCAGTGTAACTGCGGAGTTCCAGCATTCATGCCAAAATAAGAGGAATGTTAATTCTTGGAGTCCAATTGTCTCATTTATCATATTTATAATGTTAAAGTCCAAAATCAGTTCACTTAGGTCCCACGGTTAATCGTTTCACTTTTAAAAGCGATGCAAGCTAGTAATGTTGGACAAATATGGCTAAATACATGTTGGTACGAATAAGTGACGCAACCCTTGTAACTCAAACGGAATGACACCGTTCGAAAGTCAATAAAATGTAGTTTTGAAATTGTCTCTATTTCTTCAGCGCGTGCTAACGGCTTGGATTGGTCCCACTGTAAAACTGACTTATCGAACTAAATATTTAAATAAAGAGCTAACAGAGCGTCCAGTGTAACTGCAGAGTTCCAGCAGTCATACCAAAGTGAGAGGAATGTTAATTCTTGGAGTCCATTTGTCTCATGTATCACCTTTATAAGGTCAAAGTCGAAAATCAATTCAATTAGATCCCACGGTCAATCGTTTCACTTTTAAAAGCGATGCAACCTAGTAATATCGGAAAAATATCGCTAAATACATGTTGGCACGAATATGTGACACAAACGTTGTAATTTAAACGGACTGATAACGTTAGAAAGTCAATAAAATTTAGTTTTTGAAATTGTCTCTATTTCTTCAGCGCGCGCTAACGGCTTGGATTGGTCCCACTGTAAAAAATGACTTATCGAATTAAATATTTAAATAAAGAGCTAACAGAGAGTCCAGTGTAACTGCGGAGTTCCAGCAGTCATACCAAAGTAAGAAGAATGTTAATTCTTGCAGTCCAATTGTCTCATTTATCACATTTATAAGCTCAAAGTCCAAAAATCATTTCAATTAGATCCCACGGTCAATTGTTTCACTTTTAAAAGCGATGCAACCTAGTAATATCGGAAAATATCGCTAAATACATGTTTGGTACGAATATGTGACGCAATCGTTGTAACTCAAACGGACTGATACCGTTAGAAAGTCAATGAAATGTAGTTTTTGAAATTGTCTCTATTTCTTCTGCGCGCGCTAACGGCTTGGAATTGGTCCCACTGTAAAAAATGACTTATCGAACTAAATATTTAAATAAAAAGCTAACCGAGCCTCCAGTGCAACTGCGGAGTTCCAGCAGTCATTACCAAAGTGAGAAGAATGTTAATTCTTGGAGTCCATTTGTCTCATTTATCAAATTTATAAGGTCAAAGTCCAAAATCAGTTCAATTAGATCCCACCGTCAATCGTTTCACTTTTTAAAAACGATGCAACCTAGTAATATCGGAAAAATATCGCTAAATACATGTTGGTACGAATATGTGACACAAACGTTGTAACTCAAACGGACTGATACCGTTAGAAAGTCCACAAACGTAGTTCTTGGAATTGTCTCTATTTCTTCAGCGCGCGCTAACGGCTTGGATTGATCGCACTGTAAAAAATGACTTATTGATCTAAATATTTAAATAAAGAGCTAACAGAACGTCCAGTGTAACTGCGGAGTTCCAGCAGTCATACTAAAGTAGAAGAATGTTTAATTCTTGGAGTCCATTTGTCTCATTTATCACATTTATAAGTCAAAGTCCAAAATCAGTTCAAATTTAAAGTCCACGGTCAACTCGTTTTCACTTTTAAAAGCGATGCAACCTAGTTATAATCGGAAAAATACTCGCTAAAACCCATGTTGGTACGAATATGTGACGCACACCCGCTTGTAACTCAAACGGACTGAATACCGTTAGAAAGTCAAGCAAAATGTTAGTTTCAGAAACTCGTCTCATATTTCATCAGCGCCGCCCTAAACGACCTTGGATTTTGGTCCCACTGTAAAAATAGACTTATCGACACTACAAATATTTAAATAAAGAGCTAACGGAGCGCTCCAGTGTAACTGCGGAGTTCTAGCAGTCATACCAAAGTAAGAAGAATGTTAATCTGCTTGGAGTCCAATTCTCTCATTCAACTCACATTTATAAGTTCAAAGTCCCAAAAATCCAGTTCAATAGATCCACCGTCAAATCGTTTCACTCTTATAAAAGCGATGGCATAACCTACGTAAATATCGGAAAAATGATCGCTAAATACACTGTTGGTACGCAATATGTGACGCAAACCCGGTTCTAACCTCAAACGGCACTGATACCGTTAGAAAGTCAATAAAATGTAGTTTTTGAAATTGTCTCTATTTCTTCAGCGCGTGCTAACGGCTTCGATTGGTGCCCACTGTAAAAAATGACTTATCGAACTTAAATATTTAAATAAAGAGCTAACAGAGCGTCCAGTGTAACTGCGGAGTTCCAGCAGTCATACCAAAGTGAGAGGAATGTTAATTCTTGGAGTCCATTTGTCTCATGTATCACCTTTATAAGGTCAAAGTCGAAAATCAGTTCAATTTAGATCCCACGGTTCAATGCGTTTCACTTTTAAAGCGATGCAACCAGTAATATTCGGAAAAATTCGCTAAATACATGTAGGTACGAATATGTGACACAAACGTTGTAACTTAAAACGGACTGATACGTTAGAAAGTCAGATGAAATGTAGTTCTATTTCTTCAGCACGCGCTAACGGCTAGGATTGGTCCCACTGTAAAAAATGAGTTATCGAATAAATAATTAAATAACGAGCTAACAGAGCGTCCAGTGTAACTGCTGAGTTCCAGCAGTCATGTCAAATTAAATTAAATCAACCTAGTAATATCGGGAAAAAAATCGCTAAATACATGTTGGTACGAATATGTGACACAAACGTTTGTAACTCAAACGGACAGATACCGTTAGAAATCAGTGAAATGTTAGTTTTTGAGACTGTCTCCATTTCTTCAGCGCGCGCTAACGGCTAGGATTGTTCCCACTGTAAAAAAATGAGTTATCGAACTAAATATTTAAATAAAGAGCTAACAGAGGGTCCAGTGTAACTGCGGAGTTCCAGCAGTCATAACCAAACTGAGAAAGAATGTTAATTATTGGAGTCCATTTTGTCTCATTTTTCACATTTATAAAGGTCAAAGTCCAAAATCAGTTCAATTAGGTCCCACCGGTCAATCGTTTTCACTTCTAAAAGCGATGCAAGCTAGTAATATCGGACAAATATCGCTAAATACATGTTTGTACGAATATGTGACGCAATCGTTGTAACTCAAACGGACTTATACCGTTAGAAAGTCAATAAAATGTAGTTTTTTGAAATTGTCTCTATTTCTTCAGCGCGCGCTAACGGCTTGGATTGGTCCCACTGTAAAAAATGACTTATCGAACTAAATATTTAAATAAAAGAGCTAACAGAGCGTCCAGTGTAACTGCGGAGTTTCAGCAGTCATACAAAAGTGAGAAGAATGTTAATTCTTGGAGTCCATTTGTCTCATTTATCACATTTATAAGGTCAAAGTCCAAAATCAGTTCAATTAGATCCCACCGTCAATCGTTTCACTTTTAAAAGCGATGCAACCTAGTAATATCGGAAAAATATCGCTAAATACATGTTGGTACGAATATGTGACGCAAACGTTGTAACTCAAACGGACTGATACCGTTAGAAAGTCAATAAATGTAGTTTTTGAAATTGTCTCTATTTCTTCAGCGCGCGCTAACGGCTTGGATTGGTTCCCACTGTAAAAAATGACTTATTGATCTAAATATTAAAATAAAGAGCTAACAGAGCGTCCAGTGTAACTGCGAAGTTCCAGCATTCATGCCAAAATCAGAGGAATGTTATTCTTGGAGTCTAATTGTCTCATTTATCACATTTATAAGGTTAAAGTCCAAATCAGTTCAAATAGGCCCACGGTCTATCGTTTCACTTTTTAAAAGTGATGGAAGGTAGTAATATCGCGACAAATATTTGCCTAAATACATGTTGGTTACGAATATGTGACGCAACCGTTGTAACTCAAACGGACTGATACCGTTAGAATGTCAATGAAATGTAGTTATTGAAATTGTCTCTATTGCTTCAGCGGCGTGCTAACGGCTTGGATTGGTCCCACTGTGAAAAAATGACTTATTGATCTAAATATTATAATAAAGAGTAACAGAGCGTCTCCAGTGTTAACTGCGGAGTTCCAGCATTCATGCCAAAGTAAGAGAAATGTTAACTCTTCCAGTCAATTGTCTCATTTATTAAATTTATAAGTCAAAGTCCAAAATCAGTTCAATTCGGCCCCACGGTCAATCGTTTCACTTTTAAAAGCGATGCAACCTAGTAATATCGGAAAAATATCGCTAAATAACATGTTGGTACGAATATGTGACGCAAACCGTTGTAACTCAAACGACTGATACGTTAGAATAATGAAATGTGGTTTTTGAACTGCTCTATTTCTTCAGCGCGCGCTAACGCTTGGATTGGTCCCACTGTAAAAATGACTTATCGAACTAAATATTTTAAATAAAGAGCTAACAGAGCGTCCCAGTGTAACTGCGGAGTTCCAGCAGTCATACCAAAGTGAGAAGAATGTTAATTCTTGGGGTCCAATTTGTTCATTATCACATTTTATAAGGTCAAAGCAAAATCAGTTCAATTAGATCCCACGGTCAATCGTTTCACTTTTAAAAGCGATGCAACCTAGTATATATCGGAAAAATATCGCTAATACATGTTGGTACGCATATGTGACAGCAAACGTTTGTAACTCAACGGACTGATACCGTTAGAAAGTCAATAAAATTAGTTTCAGAAACTGTCTCTATTTCTCAGAGCGCGGCTAACGGCTTGGATTGGTCTCACTGTAAAAAATGACTTATCGAATTAAATATTTAAATAAAGAGCTAACAGAGAGTCCAGTGTAACTGCGGAGTTGCCAGCAGTCATACCAAAGTAAGAAGAATGTTAATTCTTGCAGTCCAATTGTCTCATTTATCACATTTATAAGCTCAAAGTCCAAAATCATTTCAATTAGATCCCACGGTCAATTGTTTCACTTTAAAAGCGATGCAACCTAGTAATATCGGAAAAATATCGCTAAATACATGTTTGTACGAAATATGTGACGCAAATCGTTGTAACTCAAACGGACTTATACCGTTAGAAAGTCAATAAAATGTAGTTTGAAATTGTCTTTATTTCTTCTGCGCGCGCTAACGGCTTGGATTGGTCCCACTGTAAAAAATGACTTATCGAACTAAATATTTAAATAAAAGCTAACCGAGCCTCCAGTGCAACTGCGGAGTTTCAGCAGTCATTACAAAGTGAGAAGAATGTTAATTCTTGGAGTCCATTTGTCTCATTTATCACATTTATAAGGTCAAAGTCCAAAATCAGTTCAATTAGATCCCACCGTCAATCGTTTCACTTTTAAAAGCGATGCAACCTAGTAATATCGGAAAAATATCGCTAAATACATGTTGGTACGAATATGTGACACAACGTTGTAACTCAAACGGACTGATACCGTTAGAAAGTCCACAAACCGTAGTTTTGGAATTGTCTCTATTTCTTCAGCGCGCGCTAACGACTTGGTTGATCGCACTGTAAAAAATGACTTATCGAACTAAATATTAAAATAAAGAGCTAACAGAACGTCCAGTGTAACTGCGAAGTTCCAGCAGTCATGCCAAAGTAGAAGAATGTTAATTCTTGGAGTCCAATTGTCTCATTTATCACATTTATAAGGTTAAAGTCCAAAATCAGTTCAATTAGGGCCACGATCAATCGTTTCACTTTAAAAGCGATGCAACTAGTAATATCGGACAAATATCGCTATTATACATGTTGGTACGAATATGTGACGCAACCGTTGTAACTCAAACGGACTGATACCGTTAGAAAGTCAATAAAATGTAGTTTATTGAAATTGTCTCTATTTCTTCAGCGCGTGCTAACGGCTTGGATTGGTCCCACTGTAAAAATGACTTATCGAACTAAATATTTAAATAAAAAGCCGACAGAGCGTCCAGTGTAACTGCGGAGTTCCAGCAGTCATGTGAAATTAAATTAAATCAACCTAGTAATATCGGAAAAATATCGCTAAATACATGTTAGTTCGAATATGTGACGCAACCGTTGTAGCTCAAACGGACTGATACCGTTAGAAAGTCAATAAAATGTACTTTTTGAAATTGTCTCTATTTCTTCAGAGCGTGCTAACGGCTTCGATTGGTCCCAATGTAAAAAATGACTTATCGAACTAAATATTTAAATAAAGAG
This sequence comes from Hydractinia echinata, assembly GCA_030067915.1. NCBI lineage: Eukaryota > Metazoa > Cnidaria > Hydrozoa > Anthoathecata > Hydractiniidae > Hydractinia > Hydractinia echinata. Next base: position 29,204 of record JASGCC010000578.1, read on the forward strand.
CTAACAGAGCGTCCAGTGTAACTGCAGAGTTCCAGCAGTCATACCAAAGTGAGAAGAATGTTAATTCTTGGTGTTCATTTTTCTCATTAATCACATTTATAAAGTCAAAGTCCAAAATCAGTTCAATTAGATCCCACGGTCAATCGTTTCACTTTTAAAAGCGATGCAACCTAGTAATATCGGAAAAATATCGCTAAATACATGTTGGTACGAATATGTGACGCAAACGTTGTAACTCAAACGGACTGATACCGTTAGAAAGTCAATGAAATGTAGTTTTTGAAACTGTCTCTATTTCTTCAGCGCGCGCTAACGGCTTGGATTGGTCCCACTGTAAAAAATGACTTATCGGAATAAATATTTAAATAAAGAGCTAACAGAGCGTCCAGTGTAACTGCGGAGTTCCAGCAGTCATACCAAAGTGAGAAGAATGTTAATTCGTGGAGTCCATTTGTCTCATTTATCACATTTATAAGGTCAAAGTCCAAAATCAGTTCAATTAGGTCCCACGGTCAATCGTTTCACTTTTAAAAGCGATGCAACCTAGTAATATCGGAAAAATATCGCTAAATACATGTTGGTACGAATATGTGACGCAAACGTTGTAACTCAAACGGACTGATACCGTTAGAAAGTCAATGAAAATGTAGTTTTTGAAACTGTCTCTATTTCTTCAGCGCGCGCTAACGGCTTGGATTGGTCCCACTGTAAAAAATGACTTATCGAACTAAATATTTAAATAAAGAGCTAACAGAGCGTCCAGTGTAACTGCGGAGTTCCAGCAGTCATACCAAAGTGAGAAGAATGTTAATTCTTGGAGTCCAATTTGTCTCATTTATCACATTTATAAGGTTAAAGTCCAAAATCAGTTCAATTAGGTCCCACGGTCAATCGTTTCACTTTTAAAAGCGATGCAACCTAGTAATATCGGAAAATATCGCTAAATACATGTTGGTACGAATATGTGACGCAAACGTTGTAACTCAAACGGACTGATACCGTTAGAAAGTCAATGAAATGTAGTTTTTGAAACTGTCTCTATTTCTTCAGCGCGCGCTAACGGCTTGGATTGGTCCCACTGTAAAAAATGACTTATCGAACTAAATATTTAAATAAAGAGCTAACAGAGCGTCCAGTGTAACTGCGGAGTTCCAGCATTCATGCCAAAGTAAGAAGAATGTTAATTCTTGGAGTCCAATTGTCTCATTTATCACATTTATAAGGTTAAAGTCCAAAATCAGTTCAATTAGGTCCCACGGTCAATCGTTTCACTTTTAAAAGCGATGCAACCTAGTAATATCGGAAAATATCGCTAAATACATGTTGGTACGAATATGTGACGCAACCGTTGTAACTCAAACGGACTGATACCGTTAGAAAGTCAATGAAATGTAGTTTTTGAAACTGTCTCTATTTCTTCAGCGCGCGCTAACGGCTTGGATTGGTCCCACTGTAAAAAATGACTTATCGAACTAAATATTTAAATAAAGAGCTAACAGAGCGTCCAGTGTAACTGCGGAGTTCCAGCAGTCATACCAAAGTGAGAAGAATGTTAATTCTTGGAGTCCATTTGTCTCATTTATCACATTTATAAGGTCAAAGTCCAAAATCAGTTCAATTAGGTCCCACGGTCAATCGTTTCACTTTTAAAAGCGATGCAACCTAGTAATATCGGAAAATATCGCTAAATACATGTTGGTACGAATATGTGACGCAAACGTTGTAACTCAAACGGACTGATACCGTTAGAAAGTCAATAAAATGTAGTTTTTGAAACTGTCTCTATTTCTTCAGCGCGCGCTAACGGCTTGGATTGGTCCCACTGTAAAAAATGACTTATCGAACTAAATATTTAAATAAAGAGCTAACAGAGCGTCCAGTGTAACTGCAGAGTTCCAGCAGTCATACCAAATTAGAAGAATGTTAATTCTTGGAGTCCATTGTCTCATTTATCACATTTATAAGGTCAAAGTCCAAAATCAGTTCAATTAGGTCCCACGGTCAATCGTTTCACTTTTAAAAGCGATGCAACCTAGTAATATCGGAAAAATATCGCTAAATACATGTTGGTACGAATATGTGACGCAAACGTTGTAACTCAAACGGACTGATACCGTTAGAAAGTCAATGAAATGTAGTTTTTGAAACTGTCTCTATTTCTTCAGCGCGCGCTAACGGCTTGGATTGGTCCCACTGTAAAAATTGACTTATCGAACTAAATATTTAAATAAAGAGCTAACAGAGCGTCCAGTGTAACTGCGGAGTTCCAGCATTCATACCAAAGTGAGAAGAATGTTAATTCTTGGAGTCCATTGTCTCATTTATCACATTTATAAGGTCAAAGTCCAAAATCAGTTCAATTAGGTCCACGGTCAATCGTTTCACTTTTAAAAGCGATGCAACCTAGTAATATCGGAAAAATATCGCTAAATACATGTTGGTACGAATATGTGACGCAAACGTTGTAACTCAAACGGACTGATACCGTTAGAAAGTCAATGAAATGTAGTTTTTGAAACTGTCTCTATTTCTTCAGCGCGCGCTAACGGCTTGGATTGGTCCCACTGTAAAAAATGACTTATCGAACTAAATATTTAAATAAAGAGCTAACAGAGCGTCCAGTGTAACTGCGGAGTTCCAGCAGTCATACCAAAGTGAGAAGAATGTTAATTCTTGGAGTCCATTTGTCTCATTTATCACATTTATAAGGTCAAAGTCCAAAATCAGTTCAATTAGGTCCCACGGTCAATCGTTTCACTTTTAAAAGCGATGCAACCTAGTAATATCGGAAAAATATCGCTAAATACATGTTGGTACGAATATGTGACGCAAACGTTGTAACTCAAACGGACCGATACCGTTAGAAAGTCAATAAAATGTAGTTTTTGAGATTGTCTCTATTTCTTCAGCGCGCGCTAACGGCTTGGATTGGTCCCACTTTAAAAAATGACTTATCGAACTAAATATTTAAATAAAGAGCTAACAGAGCGTCCAGTGTAACTGCGGAGTTCCAGCAGTCATACCAAAGTGAGAAGAATGTTAATTCTTGGAGTCCATTTGTCTCATTTATCACATTTATAAGGTCAAAGTCCAAAATCAGTTCAATTAGGTCCCACGGTCAATCGTTTCACTTTTAAAAGCGATGCAACCTAGTAATATCGGAAAATATCGCTAAATACATGTTGGTACGAATATGTGACGCAACCGTTGTAACTCAAACGGACTGATACCGTTAGAAAGTCAATGAAATGTAGTTTTTGAAACTGTCTCTATTTCTTCAGCGCGCGCTAACGGCTTGGATTGGTCCCACTGTAAAAAATGACTTATCGAACTAAATATTTAAATAAAGAGCTAACAGAGCGTCCAGTGTAATTGCGGAGTTCCAGCAGTCATACCAAAGTGAGAAGAATGTTAATTCTTGGAGTCCATTTGTCTCATTTATCACATTTATAAGGTCAAAGTCCAAAATCAGTTCAATTAGGTCCCACGGTCAATCGTTTCACTTTTAAAAGCAATGCAACCTAGTAATATCGGAAAAATATCGCTAAATACATGTTGGTACGAATATGTGACGCAAACGTTGTAACTGAAACGGACTGATAGCGTTAGAAAGTCAATAAAATGTAGTTTTTGAAATTGTCTTTCTTTCTTCAGCGCGCGCTAACGGCTTGGATTGGTCCCACTGTAAAAAATGACTTATCGAACTAAATATTTAAATAAAGAGCTAACAGAGCGTCCAGTGTAATTGCGGAGTTCCGGCAGTCATACCAAAGTGAGAAGAATGTTAATTCTTGGAGTCCATTTGTCTCATTTATCACATTTATAAGGTCAAAGTCCAAAATCAGTTCAATTAGGTCCCACGGTCAATCGTTTCACTTTTAAAAGCGATGCAACTAGTAATATCGGAAAATATCGCTAAATACATGTTGGTACGAATATGTGACGCAAACGTTGTAACTCAAACGGACTGATACCGTTAGAAAGTCAATAAAATGTAGTTTTTGAAAATTGTCTCTATTTCTTCAGCGCGCGCTAACGGCTTGGATTGGTCCCACTGTAAAAAATGACTTATCGAACTAAATATTTAAATAAAGAGCTAACAGAGCGTCCAGTGTAACTGCGGAGTTTCAGCAGTCATACCAAAGTGAGAAGAATGTTAATTCTTGGAGTCCATTTGTCTCATTTATCACATTTATAAGGTCAAAGTCCAAAATCAGTTCAATTAGATCCCACGGTCAATCGTTTCACTTTTAAAAGCGATGCAACCTAGTAATATCGGAAAAATATCGCTAAATACATGTTGGTACGAATATGTGACGCAAACGTTGTAACTCAAACGGACTGATACCGTTAGAAAGTCAATAAAATGTAGTTTTTGAAATTGTCTCTATTTCTTCAGCGCGCGCTAACGGCTTGGATTGGTCCCACTGTAAAAAATGACTTATCGAACTAAATATTTAAATAAAGAGCCAACAGAGCGTCCAGTGTAACTGCGGAGTTCCAGCATTCATGCCAAAGTAAGAAGAATGTTAATTCTTGGAGTCCATTTGTCTCATTATCACATTTATAAGGTCAAAGTCCAAAATCAGTTCAATTAGGTCCCACGGTCAATCGTTTCACTTTTAAAAGCAATGCAACCTAGTAATATCGGAAAAATATCGCTAAATACATGTTGGTACGAATATGTGACGCAAACGTTGTAACTGAAACGGACTGATAGCGTTAGAAAGTCAATAAAATGTAGTTTTTGAAATTGTCTTTCTTTCTTCAGCGCGCGCTAACGGCTTGGATTGGTCCCACTGTAAAAAATGACTTATCGAACTAAATATTTAAATAAAGAGCTAACAGAGCGTCCAGTGTAATTGCGGAGTTCCAGCAGTCATACCAAAGTGAGAAGAATGTTAATTCTTGGAGTCCATTTGTCTCATTTATCACATTTATAAGGTCAAAGTCCAAAATCAGTTCAATTAGATCCCACGGTCAATCGTTTCACTTTTAAAAGCGATGCAACCTAGTAATATCGGAAAAATATCGCTAAATACATGTTGGTACGAATATGTGACGCAAACGTTGTAACTCAAACGGACTGATACCGTTAGAAAGTCAATAAAATGTAGTTTTTGAAACTGTCTCTATTTCTTCAGCGCGCGCTAACGGCTTGGATTGGTCCCACTGTAAAAAATGACTTATCGAACTAAATATTTAAATAAAGAGCTAACAGAGCGTCCAGTGTAACTGCGGAGTTCCAGCAGTCATGCCAAAGTAAGAAGAATGTTAATTCTTGGAGTCCAATTGTCTCATTTATCACATTTATAAGGTCAAAGTCCAAAATCAGTTCAATTAGGATCCCACGGTCAATCGTTTCACTTTTAAAAGCGATGCAACCTAGTAATATCGGAAAAATATCGCTAAATACATGTTGGTACGAATATGTGACGCAAACGTTGTAACTCAAACGGACTGATACCGTTAGAAAGTCAATGAAATGTAGTTTTTGAAACTGTCTCTATTTCTTCAGCGCGCGCTAACGGCTAGGATTGGTCCCACTGTAAAAAATGACTTATGGAACTAAATATTTAAATAAAGAGCTAACAGAGCGTCCAGTGTAACTGCGGAGTTCCAGCAGTCAGACCAAAGTGAAAGGAATGTTAATTCTTGGAGTCCATTTGTCTCATGTATCACATTTATAAGGTCAAAGTCCAAAATAAGTTCAATTAGATCCCACGGTCAATCGTTTCACTTTTGAAAGCGATGCAACCTAGTAATAACGGAAAAATAACGCTAAATACATGTTGGTACGAATATGTGACACAAACGTTGTAACTCAAACGGACTGATACCGTTAGAAAGTCAATAAAACGTAGTTTTTGAAATTGTCTCTATTTCTTCAGCGCGCGCTAACGGCTTGGATTGGTCCCACTGTAAAAAATGACTTATTGATCTAAATATTTAAATAAAGAGCTAACAGAGCGTCCAGTGTAACTGCGGAGTTCCAGCATTCATGCCAAAGTCAGAAGAATGTTAATTCTTGGAGTCCAATTGTCTCATTTATCACATTTATAATGTTAAAGTCCAAAATCAGTTCAATTAGGTCCCACGGTTCAATAGTTTCACTTTTAAAAGCGATGCAAGCTAGTAATGTTGGACAAATATGGCTAAATACATGTTGGTACGAATAAGTGACGCAAACCGTTGTAACTCAAACGGAATGACACCGTTCGAAAGTCAATAAATGTAGTTTTTGAAACTGTCTCTATTTTTCAGCGCGTGCTAACGGCTTGGATTGGTCCCACTGTGAAAAATGACTTATCGAACTAAATATTTAAATAAAGAGCTAACAGAGCGTCCAGTGTAACTGCGGAGTTCCAGCAGTCATACCAAAGTGAGAAGAATGTTAATTCTTGGAGTCCATTTGTCTCATTTTTCACATTTATAAGGTCAAAATCCAAAATCAGTTCAATTAGGTCCTACGGTCAATCATTTCACTTTTAAAAGCGATGCAAGCTAGTAATATCGGATAAATATCGCTAAATACATGTTGGTACGAATATGTGACGCAACCGTTGTAACTCAAACGGACTGATACCGTTAGAAAGTCAATGAAATCGTAGTTTTAGAAACTGTGTCTATTTCTTCAGCGTGCGATAACGGCTTGGATTGGTCCCACTGTAAGAAATGACTTATCGAACTAAATATTTAAATAAAGAGCTAACAGAGCGTCCAGTGTAATTGCGGAGTTCCAGCAGTCAGACCAAAGTGAGAAGAATGTTAATTCTTGGCGTCCATTTGTCTCTTTGTTCACATTTATAAGGTCAAAGTTCAAAATCAGTTCGATTAGGTCCCACGGTCAATCGTTTCACTGTTAAAAGCGATGCAACGTAGTAATATCGGAAAATATCGCTAAACACATGTTGGTAGGAATATGTGACGCAAACGTTGTAACTCAAACGGACTTATACCGTTAGAAAGTCAATAAAATGTACTTTTTGAAATTGTCTCCATTTCTTCTGCGCGCTAACGCCTTGGATTGGTCCCACTGTAAAAAATGACTTATCGAACTAAATATTTAAATAAAGAGCTAACAGAGCGTCCAGTGTAATTGCGGAGTTTCAGCAGTCATAACAAAGTGAGAAGAATGTTAATTCTTGGAGTCCATTTGCCTCATTTATCAAATTTATAAGGTCAAAGTCCTAAATCAGTTCAATTAGATCCCACGGTCAATCGTTTCACTTTTAAAAGCGATGCAACCTAGTAATATCGGAAAAATATCGCTAAATACATGTTGGTACGAATATGTGACACAAACGTTGTAACTCAAACGGACTGATACCGTTAGAAAGTCAATAAAACGTAGTTTTTGAAATTGTCTCTCTTTCTTCAGCGCGCGCTGACGGCTTGGGTTGGTCCCACTGTAAAAAATGACTTATCGAACTAAATATTTGAATAACGAGCTAACAGAGCGTCCAGTGTAACTGCGGTGATCCAGCAGTCATGACAAATTAAGAAGAATGTTATTTCTTGCAGTCCAATTGTCTCATTTTTCGCTTTTATCATGTCAAAGTCCAAAATCAGTTCAATTAGATCCCACTGTCAATCGTTTCACTTTTAAAAGCGATGCAACCTAGTAATATCGGGAAAACATCGCTAAATACATGTTGGTACGAATATGTGACACAAACGTTGTAACTCAAACGGACAGATACCGTTAGAAAGTCAGTGAAATGTAGTTTTTGAGAATGGCTCTATTTCTTCAGCGCGCGCTAACGGCTAGGATTGTTCCCACTGTAAAAAATGACTTATGGAACTAAATATTTAAATAAAGAGCTTACAGAGCGTCCAGTGTAACTGCGGAGTTCCAGCAGTCAGACCAAAGTGAAAGGAATGTTAATTCTTGGAGTCCATTTGTCTCATGTATCACATTTATAAGGTCAAAGTCCAAAATAAGTTCAATTAGATCCCACGGTCAATCGTTTCACTTTTGAAAGCGATGCAACCTAGTAATAACGGAAAAATATCGCTAAATACATGTTAGTACGAATATGTGACACAAACGTTGTAACTCAAACAGACTGATACCGTTAGAAAGTCAATAAAACGTAGTTTTTGAAATTGTCTCTATTCCTTCAGCGCGCGCTAACGGCTTGGATTGGTCCCACTGTTAAAAATGACTTATTGATCTAAAAATTTAAATAAAGAGCTAACAGAGCGTCCAGTGTAACTGCGCTGTTCCAGCATTCATGCCAAATCAGAGAATGTTAATTCTTGGGAGTCCAATTGTCTCATTTATCATATTTATAATGTTAAAGTCCAAATCAGTTCACTTAGGTCCACGGTTAATAGTTTCACTTTTAAAAGCGATGCAAGCTAGTAATTGGACAAATATGGCTAAATACATGTTGGTACGAATAAGTGACGCAACCCTTGTAACTCAAACGGAATGACACCGTTCGAAAGTCAATAAAATGTAGTTTTTGAAATTGTCTCTATTTTTCAGCGCGTGCTAACGGCTTGGATTGGTCCCACTGTGAAAAACTGACTTATCGAACTAAATATTTAAATAAAGAGCTAACAGTGCGTTCAGTGTAACTGCGGAGTTCCAGCATTCATGCCAAATCAGAGGAATGTTAATTCTTGGAGTCCAATTGTCTCATTATCATATTATAATGTAAAGTCCAAAATCAGTTCACTTAGGTCCACGGTTAATCGTTTCACTTTTAAAAGCGATGCAAGCATAGTAATGTGGACAAATATGGCTAAATACATGTTGGTACGAATAAGTGACACAACCGTTGTAATCCAAACGGAGTGATACCGTTAGAAATTAGAATGAAATTTAGTTTTTGAAACTGTCTCTGTTTCTTCAGCGCGCTAACGGCTCAGATTTGTCTCACTGTAAAAGAATGACTTATCGAACTAAATATTTAAATCAAGAGCAGACAGAGGTCCAGTGTAACTGCGGAGTTCCAGCATCATGCCAAAATAAAGAATGTTAATTCTTGGAGTCTAATTGTCTCATTTATCACATTTATAAGGTCAAAGTTCAAATTCAGTTCAATTAGATCCCACGGTCAATCGTTTCACTTTTTAAAAGCGATGGAACCTAGTAATATCGGAAAAAATCGCTAATACATGTTGGTACGAATATGTGACGCAAACGTTTGTAACTCAAACGGACAGATACCGTTAGAAAGTCAATAAAACGTAGTTTTTGAAATTGTCTCTATTTCTTCAGCGCGCGCTAACGGCTTGGATTGGTCCCACTGTAAAAATGACTTATTGATCTAAATATTTAAATAAAGCGCTAACAGAGCGTCCAGTGTAACTGCAGAGTTCCAGCATTCGTGCCAAATTCAGAAGGAATGTTAATTCTTGAGTCATATTGTCTCATTTATCACATTTATATGGTTAATTCCAAAATCAGTTCATTAGGTCCACGGTCAATCGTTCACTTTTAAAAGCGATGAAACTAGTAATGTTGGAAAAATATCGCTAAATACATGTTGGTACGAATATGTGACGCAACACTTGTAACTTCAAACGGGACTGATACCGTTAGAAAGTCAATAAATGTACTTTTTGAAATTGTCTCCATTTCTTCAGCGCGTGCTAACGGCTTGGTTTGGTTCCCAATGTAAATAATGACTTATCGAACTAAATATTTAAATAAAGAGCTAACAGAGCGTCCAGTGTAACTGCGGAGTTCAGCAGTCATACCAAAGTGAGAGGAATGTTAATTCTTGGAGTCCATTTGTCTCATGTATCACATTTATAAGGTCAAAGTCCAAAATAAGTTCAATTAGATCCCACGGTCAATCGTTTCACTTTTGAAAGCGATGCAACCTAGTAATATCGGCAAAATATCGCTAAATACATGTTGGTACGAATATGTGACACAAACGTTGTAACTTAAACGGACTGATACCGTTAGAAAGTCAGTGAAATGTAGTTCTATTGCTTCAGCGCGCGCTAACGGCTAGGATTGGTCCCACTGTAACAAATGACTTATCGAACTAAATATTTAAATAACGAGCTAACAGAGCGTCCAGTGTAACTGCGGAGTTCCAGCAGTCATGTCAAATTAAATTAAATTAACCTAGTAATATTCGAAAAATATCGCTAAATACATGTTGGTACGAATATGTGACACAAACGTTGTATCTCAAACGGACAGATACCGTTAGAAAGTCGGTGAAATGTAGTTTTTGAGACTGTCTCTATTTCTTCAGCGCGCGCTAACGGCTATGATTGTTCCCACTGTAAAAAATGACTTATGGAACTAAATATTTAAATAAAGAGACTACAGAGCGTCCAGTGTAACTGCGGAGTTCCAGCAGTCAGACCAAAGTGAGAGGAATGTTAATTCTTGGAGTCTATTTGTCTCATGTATCACATTTATAAGGTCAAAGTCCAAAATAAGTTCAATTAGATCCCACGGTCAATCGTTTCACTTTTAAAAGCGATGCAACCTAGTAATATCGGAAAAATATCGCTAAATACATGTTGGTACGAATATGTGACACAAACGTTGTAACTTAAACGGACTGATACCGTTAGAAAGTCAGTGAAATGTAGTTCTATTGCTTCAGCGCGCGCTAACGGCTAGGATTGGTCCCACTGTAAAAAATGGCTTATCGAACTAAATATTTAAATAACGAGCTAACAGAGCGTTCAGTGTAACTGCGGATTTCCAGCAGTCATGTCAAATTAAATTAAATTAACCTAGTAATATCGGAAAAATATCGCTAAATACATGTTGGTACGAATATATGACACAAACGTTTTAACTCAAACGGACAGATACCGTTAGAAAGTCAGTGAAATGTAGTTTTTGAGACTGTCTCTATTTCTTCAGCGCACGCTAACGGCTAGGATTGTTCCCACTGTAAAAAATGACTTATGGAACTAAATATTTAGATAAAGAGCTTACAGAGCGTCCAGTGTAACTGCGGAGTTCCAGCAGTCAGACCAAAGTGACAGGAAAGTTAATTCTTGGAGTCCATTTGTCTCATGTATCACATTTATAAGGTCAAAGTCCAAAATAAGTTCAATTAGATCCCACGGTCAATCGCTTCACTTTTGAAAGCGATGCAACCTAGTAATATCGGAAAAATATCGCTAAATACATGTTGGTACGAATATGTGACGCAAACGTTGTAACTCAAACGGACTGATACCGTTAGAAAGTCAATGAAATGTAGTTTTTGAAATTGTCTCTATTTCTTCAGCGCGCGCTAACGGCTTGGATTGGTCCCACTGTTAAAAAATGACTTATTGATCTAAATATTTAAATAAAGAGCTAACAGAGCGTCCCAGTGTAACTGCGGAGTTCCAGCATTCATGCCAAAATCAGAAGAATGTTAATTCTTGGAGTCCAATTGTCTCATTTATCACATTTATAAGGTTCAAAGTCCAAAATCAGTTCAATTAGGTCCCACGGTCAATAGTTTCACTTTTAAAAGCGATGCAACCTAGTAATATCGGAAAAATATCGCTAAATACATGTTGGTACGAATATGTGACGCAACGTTGTAACTCAAACGGACTGATACCGTTAGAAAGTCAATAAAATGTAGGTTTTTGAAATTGTCTCTATTTCTTCAGCGCGTGCTAACGGCTTGGATTGGTCCCACTGTGAAAAACTGACTTATCGAACTAAATATTTAAATAAGAGCTAACAGTGCGTTCAGTGTAACTGCGGAGTTCCAGCATTCATGCCAAATCAAGAGGAATGTTAATTCTTGGAGTCCAATTGTCTCATTTATCCATATTTATAATGTTAAAGTCCAAAATCAGTTCACTTAGGTCCCACGGTTAATCGTTTCACTTTTAAAAGCGATGCAAGCTAGTAATGTTGGGACAAATATGGCTAAATACATGTTGGTACGAATAAGTGACACAACCGTTGTAATTCAACGGAGTGATACGTTAGAAAGTTAGTGAAATTTAGTTTTTGAAACTGTCTCTGTTTCTTCAGCGCGCTAAACGGCTCTGGATTTGTCCTCACTGTAAAAAAATGACTTATCGAACTAATATTTAAATCAAGAGCCGAACAGAGTGTCCAGTGTAACTGCGGAGTTCCAGCAGTCATGTCAAATTAAATTAAATCCGTCTAGTAATATCGGAAAAATATCGCTAAATACATGTTGGTTCGAATATGTGACGCAACCGTTGTAACTCAAACGGACTGATACCGTTAGAAAGTCAATAAAATGTACGTTTTGAAATTGTCTCTATTTCTTCAGAGCGTGCTAACGGCTTGGATTGGTCCCAATGTAAAAAGTGACTTATCGAACTAAATATTGAAATAAAGAGCTAACAGAGCGTCCAGTGTAACTGCAGAGTTCCAGCAGTCATACCAAAGTGAGAGGAATGTTAATTCTTGGAGTCCATTTGTCTCATGTATCACCTTTATAAAGTCAAATTCGAAAATCAGTTCAATTAGATCCAACGGTCAATCGTTTCACTTTTAAAAGCGATGCAACCTAGTAATATCGGAAAAATATCGCTAAATACATGTAGGTACGAATATGTGACACAAACGTTGTAACTTAAACGGACTGATACCGTTAGAAAGTCAGTGAAATGTAGTTCTATTTCTTCAGCACGCGCTAACGGCTAGATTGGTCCCACTGTAAAAAATGACTTATCGAACATTATTATTTAAATAAAAGCTAACCGAGCGTCCAGTGCAACTGCAGAGTTTCAGCAGTCATTACAAAGTGAGAAGAATGTTAATACTTGCAGTCCATTTGTCTCATTTATCAAATTTATAAGGTCAAAGTCCAAAATCAGTTCAATTAGATCCCACCATCAATCGTTTTACTTTTAAAAGCGATGCAACCTAGTAATGTCGGAAAAATATCGCTAAATACATTGTTGGTACGAATATGTGACACAAACGTTGTAACTCAAACGGACTGATACCGTTAGAAAGTCAAACAAACCGTAGTTTTTGAAATTTGTCTCTATTTCTTCAGCGCGCGCTAACCAACTTGGGTTGATCGCACTGTAAAAAATGACTTATTGATCTAAATATTAAAATAAAGAGCTAACAGAACGTCCAGTGTAACTGCGAAGTTCCAGCATTCATGCCAAATCAGAGGAATGAAAATTCTTGGAGTCTAATTGTCTCATTTATCACATTTATAAGGTTAAAGTCCAAAATCAGTTAAAATAGGGCCCACGGTCTATTGTTTCACTTTTAAAAGTGATGGAAGCTAGTTAATATCGGACAAATATCGCTAAATACATGTTGGTACGAATATGTGACGCAACCGTTGTAACTCAAACGGACTGATACCGTTAGAAAGTCAATAAAATGTAGTTATTGAAATTGTCTCTATTTTTTCAGCGCGTGCTAACGGCTTGGATTGGTCCCACTGTAAAAAATGACTTATTGATCTAAATATTAAAGATGAAGAGCTAACAGAGCGTCCAGTGTAACTGCGGAGTTCCAGCATTCATGCCAAAGTAGAAGAATGTTAACTCTTCCAGTCCAATTGTCTCATTTTATCAAATTTATAAAGTCAAAGTCCAAAATCAGTTCAATTCGTCCCACGGTCAATCGTTTAAAATGGCTAAAAGCGATGCAACCTAGTAATATCGGAAAAATATCGCTAAATACATGTTGGTACGAATATGTGACGCAACCGTTGTAACTCAAACGGACTTATACCGTTAGAAAGTCAATAAAATGTAGTTTTTGAAACTGTCTCTGTTTCTTCAGCGCGCGCTAACGGCTCGGATTTGTCTCACTGTAAAAAATGACTTATCGAATTAAATATTTAAATCAAGAGCCGACAGAGCGTCCAGTGTAACTGCGGAGTTTCCAGCAGTCATGTCAAATTAAATTAAAATCAACCTAGTAATATCGGAAAAATATCGATAAATACATGTTGGTTCGAATATGTGACGCAACCGTTGTAACTCAAACGGACTGATACCGTTAGAAAGTCAATAAAATGTAGTTTTTGAAGTATTCTCTCTTTCTTCAGCGCGTGCTAACGGCTTGGATTGGTCACAATGTAAATAATGACTTATCGAACTAAATATTTAAATAAAGAGCTAACAGAGCGTCCAGTGTAACTGCGGAGTTCCAGCAGTCATACGAAGTGAGAGGAATGTTAATTCTTGGAGTCCATTTGTCTCATGTATCACATTTGTAAGGTCAAAGTCCAAAATAAGTTCAATTAGATCCCACGTTCAATCGTTCACTTTTGAAAGCGATGCAACCTAGTAATATCGGAAAAATATCGCTAAATACATGTTGGTACGAATATGTGACACAAACGTTGTAACTTAAACGGACTGATACTGTTAGAAAGTCAGTGAAATGTAAGTTCTATTTCTTCAGCGCGCGCTAACGACTAGGATTGGTCCCACTGTAAAAAATGACTTATCGAACTAAATATTTAATAACGAGCTAACAGAGCGTCCAGTGTAACTGCGGAGTTCCAGCAGTCATGTCAAATTAAATTAAATTAACCTAGTAATATCGGAAAAATATCGCTAAATACATGTTGGTACGAATAAGTGACGCAACCCTTGTAACTATAAACGGACTGATACCGTTAGGAAAGTTCGTGAAATTTAGTTTTTGAAACTGTCTCTGTTTCTTCAGCGCGCTAACGGCTTGGATTTGTCTCACTGTAAAAAATGGACTTATCGAACTAAATATTTAAATAAAGAGCTAACAGAGCGTCCAGTGTAACTGCGGAGTTCCAGCAGTCATACCAAAGTGAGAGGAATGTTAATTCTTGGAGTCCCATTTGTCTCATGTATCACATTTGTAAGGTCAAAGTCCAAAATAAGTTCAATTAGATCCCACGTTCAATCGTTCACTTTTGAAAGCGATGCAACCTAGTAATATCGGAAAATATCGCTAAATACATGTTGGTACGAATATGTGACACAAACGTTGTAACTTAAACGGACTGATACCGTTAGAAAGTCAGTGAAATGTAGTTCTTTTTCTTCAGCGCGTGCTAACGGCTAGGATTGGTCCCACTGTAAAAAATGACTTATCGAACTAAATATTTAAAAAACGAGCTAACAGAGCGTCCAGTGTAACTGCGGAGTTCCAGCAGTCATGTCAAATTAAATTAAATTAACCTAGTAATATCGGAAAAATATCGCTAAATATATGTTGGTACGAATATGTGACACAAACGTTGTATGTCAAACGGACAGATACCGTTAGAAAGTCAGTGAAATGTAGTTTTTGAGACTGTCTCTATTTCTTCAGCGCGCGCTAACGGCTATGATTGTTCCACTGTAAAAAATGACTTATGGAACTAAATATTTAAATAAAGAGCTTACAGAGCGTTCCAGTGTAACTGCGGAGTTCCAGCAGTCAGACCAAAGTGAGAGGAATGTTAATTCTTGGAGTCCATTTGTCTCATGTATCACATTTATAAGGTCAAAGTCCAAAATAAGTTCAATTAGATCCCACGGTCAATCGTTTCACTTTTAAAAGCGATGCAACCTAGTAATATCGGAAAAATATCGCTAAATACATGTTGGTACGAATATGTGACACAAACGTTGTAACTTAAACGGACTGATACCGTTAGAAAGTCAGTGAAATGTAGTTCTATTTCTTCAGCGCGCGCTAACGGCTAGGATTGGTCCCACTGTAAAAAATGACTTATGGAACTAAATATTTCAATAAAGAGCTTACAGAGCGTCCAGTGTAACTGCGGAGTTCCAGCAGTCAGACCAAAGTGAGAGGAATGTTAATTCTTGGAGTCCATTTGTCTCATGTATCACATTTATAAAGTCAAAGTCCAAAATAAGTTCAATTAGATCTCACGGTCAATCGTTTCACTTTTGAAAAGCGATGCAACCTAGTAATAACGGAAAAATATCGCTAAATACATGTTAGTACGAATATGTGACACAAACGTTGTAACTCAAACAGACTGATACCGTTAGAAAGTCAATAAAACGTAGTTTTTGAAATTGTCTCTATCCTTCAGCGCGCCCTAACGGCTTGGATTGGTCCCACTGTTAAAAATGACTTATTGATCTAAATATTTAAATAAAGAGATAACAGAGCGTCCAGTGTAACTGCGGAGTTCCAGCATTCATGCCAAAATCAGAGGAATGTTAATTCTTGGAGTCCAATTGTCTCATTTATCATATTTATAATGTTAAAGTCCAAAATCAGTTCACTTAGGTCCCACGGTTAATCGTTTCACTTTTAAAAGCGATGCAAGCTAGTAATGTTGGACAAATATGGCTAAATACATGTTGGTACGAATAAGTGACGCAACCCTTGTAACTCAAACGGAATGACACCGTTCGAAAGTCAATAAAATGTAGTTTTTGAAATTGTCTCTATTTCTTCAGCGCGTGCTAACGGCTTGGATTGGTCCCACTGTGAAAACTGACTTATCGAACTAAATATTTAAAATAAAGAGCTAACAGTGCGTTCAGTGTAACTGCGGAGGTCCAGCAGTCATACCAAAGTGAAAAGAATGTTAATTCTTGGAGTCCATTTGTCTCATTTATCACATTAATAAGGTCAAAGTCCAAAATCAGTTCAATTAGATCCCACGGTCAATCGTTTCACCTTTAAAAGCGATGCAACTTAGTAATATCGGAAAATATCGCTAAATACATGTTGGTACGAAATATGTGACACAACCGTTGTAATTCAAACGGAGTGATACCGTTAGAAAGTTCATGAAATTTAGTTTATGAAACTGTCTCTGTTTCTTCAGCGCGCAAACGGCTCAGATTCTGTCTCACTGTAAAAATGACTTATCGAACTAAATATTTAAATCAAGAGCCGACAGAGCGTCCAGTGTAACTGCGGAGTACCAGCAGTTCATGTCAAATAAATTAAATCAACCTAGTAATATCGGAAAAATATCGCTAAATACATGTTGGTTCGAATATGTGACGCAACCGTTTGTAACTCAAACGGACTGATACCGTTAGAAAGTCAATAAATTGTACTTTTTGAAATTGTCTCTATTCTTCAGAGCGTGGCTAACGGCTTGGATTGGTCCCAATGTAAAAAGTGACTTATCGAACTAAATAGTTAAATAAAGAGCTAACAGAGCGTCCAGTGTAACTGCAGAGTTCCAGCAGTCATACCCAAAGTGAGAGGAATGTTAATTCTTGGGGTCCATTTGTCTCATGTATCACCTTGTATAAGGTCAAAGTCGAAAATCAGTTCAGATTAGATCCCACGGTCAATCGTTTCACTTTTAAAAGCGATGAACCTAGTAATATCGGAAAAATATCGCTAAATACATGTAGGTACGAATATGTGACACAAACGTTGTAACTGTAAACGGACTGATACCGTTAGAAAGTCAGTGAAATGTAGTTCTATTTCTTCAGCACGCGCTAACGGCTAGGATTGGTCCCACTGTAAAAAACGAGTTACCGAACTAAATATTTAAATAACGAGCTAACAGAACGTCCAGTGTAACTGCTGAGTTCCAGCAGTCATGTCAAATTAAATTAAATCAACCTAGTAATATCGGAAAAATATCGCTAAATACATGTTGGTACGAATATGTGACACAACCGTTGTAATTCAAACGGAGTGATACCGTTAGAAAGTTCGTGAAATTTAGTTTTTGAAACTGTCTCTGTTTCTTCAGCGCGCTAACGGCTCAGATTTGTCTCACTGTAAAAATTGACTTATCGAACTAAATATTTAAATCAAGAGCCGACAGAGCGTCCAGTGTAACTGCGAAGTTCCAGCAGTCATGTCAAATTAAATTAAATCAACCTAGTAATATCGGAAAAATATCGCTAAATACATGTTGGTTCGAATATGTGACGCAACCATTGTAACTCAAACGGACTGATACCGTTAGAAAGTCAATAAATTGTACTTTTTGAAATTGTCTCTATTTCTTCAGAGCGTGCTAACGGCTTGGATTGGTCCCAATGTAAAAAGTGACTTATCGAACTAAATAGTTAAATAAAGAGCTAACAGAGCGTCCAGTGTAACTGCAGAGTTCCAGCAGTCATACCAAAGTGAGAGGAATGTTAATTCTTGGAGTCCATTTGTCTCATGTATCACCTTTATAAAGTCAAAGTCGAAAATCAGTTCAATTAGATCCCACGGTCAATCGTTTCACTTTTAAAAGCGATGCAACCTAGTAATATCGGAAAAATATCGCTAAATACATGTAGGTACGAATATGTGACACAAACGTTGTAACTTAAACGGACTGATACCGTTAGAAAGTCAGTGAAATGTAGTTCTATTTCTTCAGCACGCGCTAACGGCTAGGATTGGTCCCACTGTAAAAAATGAGTTACCGAACTAAATATTTAAATAACGAGCTAACAGAGCGTCCAGTGTAATTGCTGAGTTCCAGCAGTCATGTCAAATTAAATTAAATCAACCTAGTACTATCGGAAAAATATCGCTAAATACATGTTGGTACGAATATGTGACACAACCGTTGTAATTCAAACGGAGTGATACCGTTAGAAAGTTCGTGAAATTTAGTTTTTGAAACTGTCTCTGTTTCTTCAGCGCGCTAACGGCTCAGATTTGTCTCACTGTAAAAAATGACTTGTCGAACTAAATATTTAAATCAAGAGCCGACAGAGCGTCCAGTGTAACTGCGGAGTTCCAGCAGTCATGTCAAATTAAGTTAAATCAACCTAGTAATATCGGAAAAATATCGCTAAATACATTTTGGTTCGAATATGTGACGCAACCGTTGTAACTCAAACGGACTGATACCGTTAGAAAGTCAATAAAACGTACTTTTTGAAATTGTCTCTATTTCTTCAGAGCGTGCTAACGGCTTGGATTGGTCCCAATGTAAAAAGTGACTTATCGAACTAAATAGTTAAATAAAGAGCTAACAGAGCGTCCAGTGTAACTGCAGAGTTCCAGCAGTCATACCAAAGTGAGAGGAATGTTAATTCTTGGAGTCCATTTGTCTCATGTATCACCTTTATAAGGTCAAAGTCGAAAATCAGTTCAATTAGATCCCACGGTCAATCGTTTCACTTTTAAAAGCGATGCAACCTAGTAATATCGGAAAAATATCGCTAAATACATGTAGGTACGAATATGTGACACAAACGTTGTAACTTAAACGGACTGATACCGTTAGAAAGTCAGTGAAATGTAGTTCTATTTCTTCAGCACGCGCTAACGGATAGGATTGGTCCCACTGTAAAAAATGAGTTACCGAACTAAATATTTAAATAACGAGCTAACAGAGCGTCCAGTGTAACTGCTGAGTTCCAGCAGTCATGTCAAATTAAATTAAATCAACCTAGTAATATCGGAAAAATATCGCTAAATACATGTTGGTACGAATATGTGACACAAACGTTGTAACTCAAACGGACAGATACCGTTAGAAAGTCAGTGAAATGTAGTTTTTGAGACTGTCTCTATTTCTTCAGCGCGCGCTAACGGCTAGGATTGTTCACACTGTAAAAAATGAGTTATCGAACTAAATATTTAAATAAAGAGCTAACAGAGGGTCCAGTGTAACTGCGGAGTTCCAGCAGTCATACCAAAGTGAGAAGAATGTTAATTCTTGGAGTCAATTTGTCTCATTTATCAAATTTATAAGGTCAAAGTCCAAAATCAGTTCAATTAGGTCCCACGGTTAATTGTTTCAATTTTAAAAGCGATGCAAGCTAGTAATATCGGACAAATATCGCTAAATACATGTTTGTACGAATATGTGACGCAATCGTTGTAACTCAAACGGACTTATACCGTTAGAAAGTCAATAAAATGTAGTTTTTGAAATTGTCTCTATTTCTTCTGCGCGCGCTAACGGCTTGGATTGGTCCCACTGTAAAAAATGACTTATCGAACTAAATATTTAAATAAAAGCTAACCGAGCCTCCAGTGCAACTGCGGAGTTTCAGCAGTCATTACAAAGTGAGAAGAATGTTAATTCTTGGAGTCCATTTGTCTCATTTATCAAATTTATAAGGTCAAAGTCCAAAATCAGTTCAATTAGATCCCACCATCAATCGTTTCACTTTTAAAAACGATGCAACCTAGTAATATCGGAAAAATATCGCTAAATACATGTTGGTACGAATATGTGACACAAACGTTGTAACTCAAACGGACTGATACCGTTAGAAAGTGCACAAACCGTAGTTCTTGAAATTGTCTCTATTTCTTCAGCGCGCGCTAACGACTTGGGTTGATCGCACTGTAAAAAATGACTTATTGATCTAAATATTAAAATAAAGAGCTAACAGAACGTCCAGTGTAACTGCGAAGTTCCAGCATTCATGCCAAAATCAGAGGAATGTTAATTCTTGGAGTCTAATTGTCTCATTTATCACATTTATAAGGCTAAAGTCCAAAATCAGTTCAAATAGGGCCCACGGTCTATCGTTTCACTTTTAAAAGTGATGGAAGCTAGTAATATCGGACAAATATCGCTAAATACATGTTGGTACGAATATGTGACGCAACCGTTGTAACTCAAACGGACTGATACCGTTAGAAAGTCAATAAAATGTAGTTATTGAAATTGTCTCTATTTCTTCAGCGCGTGCTAACGGCTTGGATTGGTCCCACTGTAAAAAATGACTTATCGAACTAAATATTTAAATAAAAAGCCGACAGAGCGTCCAGTGTAACTGCGGAGTTCCAGCAGTCATGTCAAATTAAATTGAATTAACCTAGTAATATCGGAAAAATATCGCTAAATACATGTTGGTACGAATATGTGACACAAACGTTGTAACTCAAACGGACAGATGCCGTTAGAAAGTCAGTGAAATGTAGTTTTTCAGACTGTCTCTATTTCTTCAGCGCCCGCTAACGGCTAGGATTGTTCCCACTTTAAAAAATGACTTATGGAGCTAAATATTTCAATAAAGAGCTTACAGAGCGTCCAGTGTAACTGCGGAGTTCCGGCAGTCAGACCAAAGTGAGAGGAATGTTAATTCCTGGAGTCCATTTGTCTCATGTATCACATTTATAAAGTCAAAGTCCAAAATAAGTTCAATTAGATCTCACGGTCAATCGTTTCACTTTTGAAAGCGATGCAACCTAGTAATAACGGAAAAATATCGCTAACTACATGTTATTACGAATATGTGACACAAACGTTGTAACTCAAACAGACTGATACCGTTAGAAAGTCAATAAAACGTAGTTTTTGAAATTGTCTCTATTCCTTCAGCGCGCGCTAACGGCTTGGATTGGTCCCACTGTTAAAAATGACTTATTGATCTAAATATTTAAATAAAGAGCTAACAGAGCGTCCAGTGTAACTGCGGAGTTCCAGCATTCATGCCAAAATAAGAGGAATGTTAATTCTTGGAGTCCAATTGTCTCATTTATCATATTTATAATGTTAAAGTCCAAAATCAGTCCACTTAGGTCCCACGGTTAATCGTTTCACTTTTAAAAGCGATGCAAGCTAGTAATGTTGGACAAATATGGCTAAATACATGTTGGTACGAATAAGTGACGCAACCCTTGTAACTCAAACGGAATGACACCGTTCGAAAGTCAATAAAATGTAGTTTTTGAAATTGGCTCTATTTCTTCAGCGCGTGCTAACGGCTTGGATTGGTCCCACTGTAAAAAATGACTTATCGAACTTAATATTTAAATAAAAAGCTAACCGAGCCTCCAGTGCAACTGCGGAGTTTCAGCAGTCATTACAAAGTGAGAAGAATGTTAATTCTTGGAGTCCATTTGTCTCATTTATCAAATTTATAAGGTCAAAGTCCAAAATCAGTTCAATTAGATCCCACCATCAATCGTTTCACTTTTAAAAACGATGCAACCTAGTAATATCGGAAAAATATCGCTAAATACATGTTGGTACGAATATGTGACACAAACGTTGTAGCTCAAACGGACTGATACCGTTAGAAAGTCCACAAACCGTAGTTCTTGGAATTGTCTCTATTTCTTCAGCGCGCGCTAACGACTTGGGTTGATCGCACTGTAAAAAATGACTTATTGATCTAAATATTAAAATAAAGAGCTAACAGAACGTCCAGTGTAACTGCGAAGTTCCAGCATTCATGCCAAAATCAGAGGAATGTTAATTCTTGGAGTCTAATTGTCTCATTTATCACATTTATAAGGTTAAAGTCCAAAATCAGTTCAAATAGGGCCCACGATCTATCGTTTCACTTTTAAAAGTGATGGAAGCTAGTAATATCGGACAAATATCGCTATATACATGTTGGTACGAATATGTGACGCAACCGTTGTAACTCAAACGGACTGATACCGTTAGAAAGTCAATGAAATATAGTTATTGAAATTGTCTCTATTTCTTCAGCGCGTGCTAACGGCTTGGATTGGTCCCACTGTAAAAAATGACTTATCGAACTAAATATTTAAATAAAAAGCCGACAGAGCGTCCAGTGTAACTGCGGAGTTCCAGCAGTCATGTGAAATTAAATTAAATCAACCTAGTAATATCGGAAAAATATCGCTAAATACATGTTAGTTCGAATATGTGACGCAACCGTTGTAACTCAAACGGACTGATACCGTTAGAAAGTCAATAAAATGTACTTTTTGAAATTGTCTCTATTTCTTCAGAGCGTGCTAACGGCTTCGATTGGTCCCAATGTAAAAAATGACTTATCGAACTAAATATTTAAATAAAGAGCTAACAGAGCGTCCAGTGTAACTGCAGAGTTCCAGCAGTCATACCAAAGTGAGAGGAATGTTAATTCTTGGAGTCCATTTGTCTCATGTATCACCTTTATAAGGTCAAAGTCGAAAATCAGTTCAATTAGATCCCACGGTCAATGGTTTCACTTTTAAAAGCGATGCAACCTAGTAATATCGGAAAAATATCGCTAAATACATGTAGGTACGAATATGTGACACAAACGTTGTAACTTAAACGGACTGATACCGTTAGAAAGTCAGTGAAATGTAGTTCTATTTCTTCAGCACACGCTAACGGCTAGGATTGGTCCCACTGTAAAAAATGAGTTATCGAACTAAATAATTAAATAACGAGCTAACAGAGCGTCCAGTGTAACTGCTGAGTTCCAGCAGTCATGTCAAATTAAATTAAATCAACCTAGTAATATCGGAAAAAAATCGCTAAATACATGTTGGTACGAATATATGACACAAACGTTGTAACTTAAACGGACTGATACCGTTAGAAAGTCAGTGAAATGTAGTTCTATTTCTTCAGCACGCGCTAACGGCTAGGATTGGTCCCACTGTAAAAAATGAGTAATCGAACTAAATAATTAAATAACGAGCTAACAGAGCGTCCAGTGTAACTGCTGAGTTCCAACAGTCATGTCAAATTAAATTAAATCAACCTAGTAATATCGGAAAAAAATCGCTAAATACATGTTGGTACGAATATGTGACACAAACGTTGTAACTCAAACGGACAGATACCGTTAGAAAGTCAGTGAAATGTAGTTTTTGAGACTGTCTCCGTTTCTTCAGCGCGCGCTAACGGCTAGGATTGTTCCCACTGTAAAAAAATGAGTTATCGAACTAAATATTTAAATAAAGAGCTAACAGAGGGTCCAGTGTAACTGCGGAGTTCCAGCAGTCATACCAAAGTGAGAGGAATGTTAATTCTTGGAGTCCATTTGTCTCATGTATCACCTTTATAAGGTCGAAGTCGAAAATCAGTTCAATTAGATCCCACGGTCAATGGTTTCACTTTTAAAAGCGATGCAACCTAGTAATATCGGAAAAATATCGCTAAATACATGTAGGTACGAATATGTGACACAAACGTTGTAACTTAAACGGACTGATACCGTTAGAAAGTCAGTGAAATGTAGTTCTATTTCTTCAGCACGCGCTAACGGCTAGGATTGGTCCCACTGTAAAAAATGTGTTATCGAACTAAATAATTAAATAACGAGCTAACAGAGCGTCCAGTGTAACTGCTGAGTTCCAGCAGTCATGTCAAATTAAATTAAATCAACCTAGTAATATCGGAAAAAAATCGCTAACTACATGTTGGTACGAATATGTGACACAAACGTTGTAACTCAAACGGACAGATACCGTTAGAAAGTCAGTGAAATGTAGTTTTTGAGACTGTCTCCGTTTCTTCAGCGCGCGCTAACGGCTAGGATTGTTCCCACTGTAAAAAAATGAGTTATCGAACTAAATATTTAAATAAAGAGCTAACAGAGGGTCCAGTGTAACTGCGGAGTTCCAGCAGTCATACCAAAGTGAGAAGAATGTTAATTCTTGGAGTCCATTTGTCTCATTTTTCACATTTATAAGGTCAAAGTCCAAAATCAGTTCAATTAGGTCCCACGGTCAATCGTTTCACTTCTAAAAGCGATGCAAGCTAGTAATATCGGACAAATATCGCTAAATACATGTTTGTACGAATATGTGACGCAATCGTTGTAACTCAAACGGACTTATACCGTTAGAAAGTCAATAAAATGTAGTTTTTGAAATTGTCTCTATTTCCTCTGCGCGCGCTAACGGCTTGGATTGGTCCCACTGTAAAAAATGACTTATCGAACTAAATATTTAAATAAAAAGCTAACCGAGCGTCCAGTGCAACTGCGGAGTTTCAGCAGTCATAACAAAAAGAGAAGAATGTTAATTCTTGGAGTCCATTTGTCTCATTTATCACATTTATAAGGTCAAAGTCCAAAATCAGTTCAATTAGATCCCACCATCAATCGTTTCACTTTTAAAAGCGATGCAACCTAGTAATATCGGAAAGATATCGCTAAATACATGTTGGTACGAATATGTGACACAAACGTTGTAACTCAAACGGACTGATACCGTTAGAAAGTCAACAAACCGTAGTTTTTGAAATTGTCCTATTTCTTCAGCGCGCACTAACGACTTGGGTTGTTCGCACTGTAAAAAATGACTTATTGATCAAAATATTAAAATAAAGAGCTAACAGAACGTCCAGTGTAACTGCGAAGTTCCAGCATTCATGCCAAAATCAGAGGAATGTTCATTCTTGGAGTCCAATTGTCTCATTTATCACATTTAAAAGGTTAAAATCCAAAATCAGTTCAAATAGGGCCCACGGTCCATCGTTTCACTTTTAAAAGTGATGCAAGCTAGTAATATCGGACAAATATCGCTAAATACATGTTGGTACGAATATGTGACGCAACCGTTGTAACTCAAACGGACTGATACCGTTAGAATGTCAATGAAATGTGGTTTTACAAACTTTCTCTTTTTCTTCAGCGCGCGCTAACGGTTTGGATTGGTCTCACTGTAAGAAATGACTTATTGATTTAAATATTTAAATAAAGAGCTAACAGAGCGTCCAGTGTAACTGCGGAGTTCCAGCATTCATGCCAAAGTAAGAAGAATGTTAACTCTTCCAGTCCAATTGTCTCATTTATCAAATTTATAAAGTCAAAGTCCAAAATCAGTTCAATTCGGCCCACGGTCAATCGTTTAAAATGTTAACAGCGATGCAACCTAGTAATATCGGAAAAATATCGCTAAATACATGTTGGTACGAATATGTGACGCAACCCATGTAAAATGTAGTTTTTGAAATTGTCTCTCTTTCTTCAACGCGCGTTAACAGTTTGGATTGGTCCCACTGTAAAAAATGACTTATCGTACTAAATATTTAAATAAAGAGCTAGCAGAGCGTCCAGTGTAACTGCGGAGTTCCAGCAGTCATACCAAAGTAAGAAGAATGTTAATTCTTGGTGTCCATTTGTCTCATGTATCACCTTTATAAGGTCAAAGTCGAAAATCAATTCAATTAGATCCCACGGTCAATCGTTTCACTTTTAAAAGCGATGCAACCTAGTAATATCGGAAAAATATCGCTAAATACATGTTGGTACGAATATGTGACACAAACGTTGTAATTTAAACGGACTGATAACGTTAGAAAGTCAATAAAATTTAGTTTTTGAAATTGTCTCTATTTCATCAGCGCGCGCTAACGGCTTGGATTGGTCTCACTGTAAAAAATGACTTATCGAATTAAATATTTAAATAAAGAGCTAACAGAGAGTCCAGTGTAACTGCGGAGTTCCAGCAGTCATACCAAAGTAAGAAGAATGTTAATTCTTGCAGTCCAATTGTCTCATTTATCACATTTATAAGCTCAAAGTCCAAAATCATTTCAATTAGATCCCACGGTCAATTGTTTCACTTTTAAAAGCGATGCAACCTAGTAATATCGGAAAAATATCGCTAAATACATGTTTGTACGAATATGTGACGCAATCGTTGTAACTCAAACGGACTTATACCGTTAGAAAGTCAATAAAATGTAGTTTTTGAAATTGTCTCTATTTCTTCTGCGCGCGCTAACGGCTTGGATTGGTCCCACTGTAAAAAATGACTTATCGAACTAAATATTTAAATAAAAAGCTAACCGAGCCTCCAGTGCAACTGCGGAGTTTCAGCAGTCATTACAAAGTGAGAAGAATGTTAATTCTTGGAGTCCATTTGTCTCATTTATCAAATTTATAAGGTCAAAGTCCGAAATCAGTTCAATTAGATCCCACCATCAATTGTTTCACTTTTAAAAACGATGCAACCTAGTAATATCGGAAAAATATCGCTAAATACATGTTGGTACGAATATGTGACACAAACGTTGTAACTCAAACGGACTGATACCGTTAGAAAGTCCACAAACCGTAGTTCTTGGAATTGTCTCTATTTCTTCAGCGCGCGCTAACGACTTGGGTTGATCGCACTGTAAAAAATGACTTATTGATCTAAATATTAACACAAAGAGCTAACAGAACGTCCAGTGTAACTGCGAAGTTCCAGCATTCATGCCAAAATCAGAGGAATGTTAATTCTTGGAGTCTAATTGTCTCATTTATCACATTTATAAGGTTAAAGTCCAAAATCAGTTCAAATAGGGCCCACGATCTATCGTTTCACTTTTAAAAGTGATGGAAGCTAGTAATATCGGACAAATATCGCTATATACATGTTGGTACGAATATGTGACGCAACCGTTGTAACTCAAACGACTGATACCGTTAGAAAGTCAATAAAATGTAGTTATTGAAATTGTCTCTATTTCTTCAGCGCGTGCTAACGGCTTGGATTGGTCCCACTGTAAAAAATGACTTATCGAACTAAATATTTAAATAAAAAGCCGAAAGAGCGTCCAGTGTAACTGCGGAGTTCCAGCAGTCATGTGAAATTAAATTAAATCAACCTAGTAATATCGGAAAAATATCGCTAAATACATGTTAGTTCGAATATGTTACGCAACCGTTGTAACTCAAACGGACTGATACCGTTAGAAAGTCAATAAAATGTACTTTTTGAAATTGTCTCTATTTCTTCAGAGCGTGCTAACGGCTTCGATTGGTCCCAATGTAAAAAATGACTTATCGAACTAAATATTTAAATAAAGAGCTAACAGAGCGTCCAGTGTAACTGCAGAGTTCCAGCAGTCATACCAAAGTGAGAGGAATGTTGATTCTTGGAGTCCATTTGTCTCATGTATCACCTTTATATGGTCAAAGTCGAAAATCAGTTCAATTAGATCCCACGGTCAATGGTTTCACTTTTAAAAGCGATGCAACCTAGTAATATCGGAAAAATATCGCTAAATACATGTAGGTACGAATATGTGACACAAACGTTGTAACTTAAACGGACTGATACCGTTAGAAAGTCAGTGAAATGTAGCTCTATTTCTTCAGCACGCGCTAACGGCTAGGATTGGTCCCACTGTAAAAAATGAGTTATCGAACTAAATAATTAAATAACGAGCTAACAGAGCGTCCAGTGTAACTGCTGAGTTCCAGCAGTCATGTCAAATTAAATTAAATCAACCTAGTAATATCGGAAAAAAATCGCTAAATACATGTTGGTACGAATATGTGACACAAACGTTGTAACTCAAACGGACAGATACCGTTAGAAAGTCAGTGAAATGTAGTTTTTGAGACTGTCTCCATTTCTTCAGCGCGCGCTAACGGCTAGGATTGTTCCCACTGTAAAAAAATGAGTTATCGAACTAAATATTTAAATAAAGAGCTAACAGAGGGTCCAGTGTAACTGCGGAGTTCCAGCAGTCATACCAAAGTGAGAAGAATGTTAATTCTTGGAGTCCATTTGTCTCATTTTTCACATTTATAAGGTCAAAGTCCAAAATCAGTTCAATTAGATCCCACCATCAATCGTTTCACTTTTAAAAACGATGCAACCTAGTAATATCGGAAAAATATCGCTAAATACATGTTGGTACGAATATGTGACACAAACGTTGTAACTCAAACGGACTGATACCGTTAGAAAGTCCACAAACCGTAGTTCTTGGAATTGTCTCTATTTCTTCAGCGCGCGCTAACGACTTGGGTTGATCGCACTGTAAAAAATGACTTATTGATCTAAATATTAAAATAAAGAGCTAACAGAACGTCCAGTGTAACTGCAAAGTTCCAGCATTCATGCCAAAATCAGAGGAATGTTAATTCTTGGAGTCTAATTGTCTCATTTATCACATTTATAAGGTTAAAGTCCAAAATCAGTTCAAATAGGGCCCACGATCTATCGTTTCACTTTTAAAAGTGATGGAAGCTAGTAATATCGGACAAATATCGCTATATACATGTTGGTACGAATATGTGACGCAACCGTTGTAACTCAAACGGACTGATACCGTTAGAAAGTCAATAAAATGTAGTTATTGAAATTGTCTCTATTTCTTCAGCGCGTGCTAACGGCTTGGATTGGTCCCACTGTAAAAAATGACTTATCGAACTAAATATTTAAATAAAAAGCCGACAGAGCGTCCAGTGTAACTGCGGAGTTCCAGCAGTCATGTGAAATTAAATTAAATCAACCTAGTAATATCGGAAAAATATCGCTAAATACATGTTAGTTCGAATATGTGACGCAACCGTTGTAACTCAAACGGACTGATACCGTTAGAAAGTCAATAAAATGTACTTTTTGAAATTGTCTCTATTTCTTCAGAGCGTGCTAACGGCTTCGATTGGTCCCAATGTAAAAAATGACTTATCGAACTAAATATTTAAATAAAGAGCTAACAGAGCGTCCAGTGTAACTGCAGAGTTCCAGCAGTCATACCAAAGTGAGAGGAATGTTAATTCTTGGAGTCCATTTGTCTCATGTATCACCTTTATAAGGTCAAAGTCGAAAATCAGTTCAATTAGATCCCACGGTCAATGGTTTCACTTTTAAAAGCGATGCAACCTAGTAATATCGGAAAAATATCGCTAAATACATGTTGGTACGAATATGTGACGATACCCATGTAAAATGTTGTTTTTGAAATTGTCTCTCTTTCTTCAACGCGCGTTAACAGTTTGGATTGGTCCCACTGTAAAAAATGACTTATCGTACTAAATATTTAAATAAAGAGCTAGCAGAGCGTCCAGTGTAACTGCGGAGTTCCAGCAGTCATACCAAAGTAAGAAGAATGTTAATTCTTGGTGTCCATTTGTCTCATGTATCACCTTTATAAGGTCAAAGTCGAAAATCAATTCAATTAGATCCCACGGTCAATCGTTTCACTTTTAAAAGCGATGCAACCTAGTAATATCGGAAAAATATCGCTAAATACATGTTGGTACGAATATGTGACACAAACGTTGTAATTTAAACGGACTGATAACGTTAGAAAGTCAATAAAATTTAGTTTTTGAAATTGTCTCTATTTCATCAGCGCGCGCTAACGGCTTGGATTGGTCTCACTGTAAAAAATGACTTATCGAATTAAATATTTAAATAAAGTGCTAACAGAGAGTCCAGTGTAACTGCGGAGTTCCAGCAGTCATACCAAAGTAAGAAGAATGTTAATTCTTGCAGTCCAATTGTCTCATTTATCACATTTATAAGCTCAAAGTCCAAAATCATTTCAATTAGATCCCACGGTCAATTGTTTCACTTTTAAAAGCGATGCAACCTAGTAATATCGGAAAAATATCGCTAAATACATGTTTGTACGAATATGTGACGCAATCGTTGTAACTCAAACGGACTTATACCGTTAGAAAGTCAATAAAATGTAGTTTTTGAAATTGTCTCTATTTCTTCTGCGCGCGCTAACGGCTTGGATTGGTCCCACTGTAAAAAATGACTTATCGAACTAAATATTTAAATAAAAAGCTAACCGAGCCTCCAGTGCAACTGCGGAGTTTCAGCAGTCATTACAAAGTGAGAAGAATGTTAATTCTTGGAGTCCATTTGTCTCATTTATCAAATTTATAAGGTCAAAGTCCGAAATCAGTTCAATTAGATCCCACCATCAATTGTTTCACTTTTAAAAACGATGCAACCTAGTAATATCGGAAAAATATCGCTAAATACATGTTGGTACGAATATGTGACACAAACGTTGTAACTCAAACGGACTGATACCGTTAGAAAGTCCACAAACCGTAGTTCTTGGAATTGTCTCTATTTCTTCAGCGCGCGCTAACGACTTGGGTTGATCGCACTGTAAAAAATGACTTATTGATCTAAATATTAACACAATGAGCTAATAGAACGTCCAGTGTAACTGCGAAGTTCCAGCATTCATGCCAAAATCAGAGGAATGTTAATTCTTGGAGTCTAATTGTCTCATTTATCACATTTATAAGGTTAAAGTCCAAAATCAGTTCAAATAGGGCCCACGATCTATCGTTTCACTTTTAAAAGTGATGGAAGCTAGTAATATCGGACAAATATCGCTATATACATGTTGGTACGAATATGTGACGCAACCGTTGTAACTCAAACGGACTGATACCGTTAGAAAGTCAATAAAATGTAGTTATTGAAATTGTCTCTATTTCTTCAGCGCGTGCTAACGGCTTGGATTGGTCCCACTGTAAAAAATGACTTATCGAACTAAATATTTAAATAAAAAGCCGACAGAGCGTCCAGTGTAACTGCGGAGTTCCAGCAGTCATGTGAAATTAAATTAAATCAACCTAGTAATATCGGAAAAATATCGCTAAATACATGTTAGTTCGAATATGTGACGCAACCGTTGTAACTCAAACGGACTGATACCGTTAGAAAGTCAATAAAATGTACTTTTTGAAATTGTCTCTATTTCTTCAGAGCGTGCTAACGGCTTCGATTGGTCCCAATGTAAAAAATGACTTATCGAATTAAATATTTAAATAAAGAGCTAACAGAGCGTCCAGTGTAACTGCAGAGTTCCAGCAGTCATACCAAAGTGAGAGGAATGTTGATTCTTGGAGTCCATTTGTCTCATGTATCACCTTTATAAGGTCAAAGTCGAAAATCAGTTCAATTAGATCCCACGGTCAATGGTTTCACTTTTAAAAGCGATGCAACCTAGTAATATCGGAAAAATATCGCTAAATACATGTAGGTACGAATATGTGACACAAACGTTGTAACTTAAACGGACTGATACCGTTAGAAAGTCAGTGAAATGTAGCTCTATTTCTTCAGCACGCGCTAACGGCTAGGATTGGTCCCACTGTAAAAAATGAGTTATCGAACTAAATAATTAAATAACGAGCTAACAGAGCGTCCAGTGTAACTGCTGAGTTCCAGCAGTCATGTCAAATTAAATTAAATCAACCTAGTAATATCGGAAAAAAATCGCTAAATACATGTTGGTACGAATATGTGACACAAACGTTGTAACTCAAACGGACAGATACCGTTAGAAAGTCAGTGAAATGTAGTTTTTGAGACTGTCTCCATTTCTTCAGCGCGCGCTAACGGCTAGGATTGTTCCCACTGTAAAAAAATGAGTTATCGAACTAAATATTTAAATAAAGAGCTAACAGAGGGTCCAGTGTAACTGCGGAGTTCCAGCAGTCATACCAAGTGAGAAGAATGTTAATTCTTGGAGTCCATTTGTCTCATTTTCACATTTATAAGGTCAAAGTCCAAAATCAGTTCAATTAGATCCCACCATCAATCGTTTCACTTTTAAAAACGATGCAACCTAGTAATATCGGAAAAATATCGCTAAATACATGTTGGTACGAATATGTGACACAAACGTTGTAACTCAAACGGACTGATACCGTTAGAAAGTCCACAAACCGTAGTTCTTGGAATTGTCTCTATTTCTTCAGCGCGCGCTAACGACTTGGGTTGATCGCACTGTAAAAAATGACTTATTGATCTAAATATTAAAATAAAGAGCTAACAGAACGTCCAGTGTAACTGCAAAGTTCCAGCATTCATGCCAAAATCAGAGGAATGTTAATTCTTGGAGTCTAATTGTCTCATTTATCACATTTATAAGGTTAAAGTCCAAAATCAGTTCAAATAGGGCCCACGATCTATCGTTTCACTTTTAAAAGTGATGGAAGCTAGTAATATCGGACAAATATCGCTATATACATGTTGGTACGAATATGTGACGCAACCGTTGTAACTCAAACGGACTGATACCGTTAGAAAGTCAATAAAATGTAGTTATTGAAATTGTCTCTATTTCTTCAGCGCGTGCTAACGGCTTGGATTGGTCCCACTGTAAAAAATGACTTATCGAACTAAATATTTAAATAAAAAGCCGACAGAGCGTCCAGTGTAACTGCGGAGTTCCAGCAGTCATGTGAAATTAAATTAAATCAACCTAGTAATATCGGAAAAATATCGCTAAATACATGTTAGTTCGAATATGTGACGCAACCGTTGTAACTCAAACGGACTGATACCGTTAGAAAGTCAATAAAATGTACTTTTTGAAATTGTCTCTATTTCTTCAGAGCGTGCTAACGGCTTCGATTGGTCCCAATGTAAAAAATGACTTATCGAACTAAATATTTAAATAAAGAGCTAACAGAGCGTCCAGTGTAACTGCAGAGTTCCAGCAGTCATACCAAAGTGAGAGGAATGTTAATTCTTGGAGTCCATTTGTCTCATGTATCACCTTTATAAGGTCAAAGTCGAAAATCAGTTCAATTAGATCCCACGGTCAATGGTTTCACTTTTAAAAGCGATGCAACCTAGTAATATCGGAAAAATATCGCTAAATACATGTAGGTACGAATATGTGACACAAACGTTGTAACTTAAACGGACTGATACCGTTAGAAAGTCAGTGAAATGTAGCTCTATTTCTTCAGCACGCGCTAACGGCTAGGATTGGTCCCACTGTAAAAAATGAGTTATCGAACTAAATAATTAAATAACGAGCTAACAGAGCGTCCAGTGTAACTGCTGAGTTCCAGCAGTCATGTCAAATTAAATTAAATCAACCTAGTAATATCGGAAAAAAATCGCTAAATACATGTTGGTACGAATATGTGACACAAACGTTGTAACTCAAACGGACAGATACCGTTAGAAAGTCAGTGAAATGTAGTTTTTGAGACTGTCTCCATTTCTTCAGCGCGCGCTAACGGCTAGGATTGTTCCCACTGTAAAAAAATGAGTTATCGAACTAAATATTTAAATAAAGAGCTAACAGAGGGTCCAGTGTAACTGCGGAGTTCCAGCAGTCATACCAAAGTGAGAAGAATGTTAATTCTTGGAGTCCATTTGTCTCATTTTTCACATTTATAAGGTCAAAGTCCAAAATCAGTTCAATTAGATCCCACCATCAATCGTTTCACTTTTAAAAACGATGCAACCTAGTAATATCGGAAAAATATCGCTAAATACATGTTGGTACGAATATGTGACACAAACGTTGTAACTCAAACGGACTGATACCGTTAGAAAGTCCACAAACCGTAGTTCTTGGAATTGTCTCTATTTCTTCAGCGCGCGCTAACGACTTGGGTTGATCGCACTGTAAAAAATGACTTATTGATCTAAATATTAAATAAAGAGCTAACAGAACGTCCAGTGTAACTGCAAAGTTCCAGCATTCATGCCAAAATCAGAGGAATGTTAATTCTTGGAGTCTAATTGTCTCATTTATCACATTTATAAGGTTAAAGTCCAAAATCAGTTCAAATAGGGCCCACGATCTATCGTTTCACTTTTAAAAGTGATGGAAGCTAGTAATATCGGACAAATATCGCTATATACATGTTGGTACGAATATGTGACGCAACCGTTGTAACTCAAACGGACTGATACCGTTAGAAAGTCAATAAAATGTAGTTATTGAAATTGTCTCTATTTCTTCAGCGCGTGCTAACGGCTTGGATTGGTCCCACTGTAAAAAATGACTTATCGAACTAAATATTTAAATAAAAAGCCGACAGAGCGTCCAGTGTAACTGCGGAGTTCCAGCAGTCATGTGAAATTAAATTAAATCAACCTAGTAATATCGGAAAAATATCGCTAAATACATGTTAGTTCGAATATGTGACGCAACCGTTGTAACTCAAACGGACTGATACCGTTAGAAAGTCAATAAAATGTACTTTTTGAAATTGTCTCTATTTCTTCAGAGCGTGCTAACGGCTTCGATTGGTCCCAATGTAAAAAATGACTTATCGAACTAAATATTTAAATAAAGAGCTAACAGAGCGTCCAGTGTAACTGCAGAGTTCCAGCAGTCATACCAAAGTGAGAGGAATGTTAATTCTTGGAGTCCATTTGTCTCATGTATCACCTTTATAAGGTCAAAGTCGAAAATCAGTTCAATTAGATCCCACGGTCAATGGTTTCACTTTTAAAAGCGATGCAACCTAGTAATATCGGAAAAATATCGCTAAATACATGTAGGTACGAATATGTGACACAAACGTTGTAACTTAAACGGACTGATACCGTTAGAAAGTCAGTGAAATGTAGCTCTATTTCTTCAGCACGCGCTAACGGCTAGGATTGGTCCCACTGTAAAAAATGAGTTATCGAACTAAATAATTAAATAACGAGCTAACAGAGCGTCCAGTGTAACTGCTGAGTTCCAGCAGTCATGTCAAATTAAATTAAATCAACCTAGTAATATCGGAAAAAAATCGCTAAATACATGTTGGTACGAATATGTGACACAAACGTTGTAACTCAAACGGACAGATACCGTTAGAAAGTCAGTGAAATGTAGTTTTTGAGACTGTCTCCATTTCTTCAGCGCGCGCTAACGGCTAGGATTGTTCCCACTGTAAAAAAATGAGTTATCGAACTAAATATTTAAATAAAGAGCTAACAGAGGTCCAGTGTAACTGCGGAGTTCCAGCAGTCATACCAAAGTGAGAAGAATTGTAATTCTTGGAGTCCATTTGTCTCATTTTTCACATTTATAAGGTCAAAGTCCAAAATCAGTTCAATTAGGTCCCACGGTCAATCGTTTCACTTCTAAAAGCGATGCAAGCTAGTAATATCGGACAAATATCGCTAAATACATGTTTGTACGAATATGTGACGCAATCGTTGTAACTCAAACGGACTTATACCGTTAGAAAGTCAATAAAATGTAGTTTTTGAAATTGTCTCTATTTCTTCTGCGCGCTAACGGCTTGGATTGGTCCCACTGTAAAAAATGACTTATCGAACTAAATATTTAAATAAAAAGCTAACGAGCGTCCAGTGTAACTGCGGAGTTCAGCAGTCATAACCAAAAGAGAAGAATGTTAATTCTTGGAGTCCATTTGTCTCATTTATCACATTTATAAGGTCAAAGTCCAAAATCAGTTCAATTAGATCCCACATCAATCGTTTCACTTTTAAAAGCGATGCAACTAGTAATATCGGAAAAATATCGCTAAATACATGTTGGTACGAATATGTGACGCAAACGTTGTAACTCAAACGGACTGATACCGTTAGAAAGTCAAAAATGTAGTTTTGAAATTGTCTCTATTTCTTCAGCGCGCGCTAACGGCTTGGATTGGTCCACTGTAAAAAATGACTTATTGATCTAAATATTAAATAAAGAGCTAACAGAGCGTCCAGTGTAACTGCGGAGTTCCAGCATTCATGCCAAATCAGAGGAATGTTAATTCTTGGAGTCCAATTGTCTCATTTATCACATTTAAAGGTTCAAATCCAAAATCAGTTCAATAGGGCCACGGTCAATCGTTTCACTTTTAAAAGTGATGCAACCTAGTAATATCGGAAAATATCGCTAAATACATGTTGGTACGAATATGTGACGCAACCGTTGTAACTCAAACGGACTGATACCGTTAGAAAGTCAATGAAATGTAGTTTTAGAAACTTTCTCTTTTCTTCAGCGCGCGCTAACGGCTTGGATTGGTCCACTGTAAAAATGACTTATTGATTAAATATTTAAATAAAGAGCTAACAGAGCGTCCAGTGTAACTGCGGAGTTCCAGCATTCATGCCAAAGTAAGAAGAATGTTAATTCTTCAGTCCAATTGTCTCATTTATCAATTTATAAGGTCAAAGTCCAAAATCAGTTCAATTCGGCCCACGGTCAATCGTTTCATTTAAAAGCGATGCAACCTAGTAATATCGGAAAAATATCGCTAAATACATGTTGGTACGAATATGTGACGCAACCATGTAAAATGTAGTTTTGAAATTGTCTTTTTCTTCAGCGCGCGCTAACGCTTGGATTGGTCCCACTGTAAAAAATGACTTATTGATCTAAATATTTAAATAAAGAGCTAACAGAGCGTCCAGTGTAACTGCGGAGTTCCAGCATTCATGCCAAAGTAAGAAGAATGTTAATTCTTGGAGTCCAATTTGTCTCATTTATCACATTTATAAGGTTCAAAGTCCAAAATCAGTTCAATTAGGTCCACGGTCAATCGTTTCACTTTTAAAAGCGATGCAACCTAGTAATATCGGAAAAATATCGCTAAATACATGTTGGTACGAATATGTGACGCAACCGTTGTAACTCAAACGGACTGATACCGTTAGAAAGTCAATGAAATGTAGTTTTTGAACTGTCTCTATTTCTCAGCGCGCTAACGGCTTGGATTGGTCCCACTGTAAAAAATGACTTATTGATCTAAATATTTAAATAAAGAGCTAACAGAGCGTCCAGTGTAACTGAGTTCCAGCATTCATGCCAAAGTAAGAAGAATGTTAATTTTGGAGTCCAATTGTCTCATTTATCACATTTATAAGGTAAAGTCCAAAATCAGTTCAATTAGGTGCCACGGTCAATCGTTTCACTTTTAAAAGCAATGCAACCTAGTAATATCGGAAAAATATCGCTAAATACATTTGGTACGAATATGTGACGCAACCGTTGTAACTCAAACGGACTGATACCGTTAGAAAGTCAATGAAATGTAGTTTTGAAACTGTCTCTATTTCTTCAGCGCGCTAACGGCTTGGATTGGTCCCACTGTAAAAAATGACTTATTGATCTAAATATTTAAATAAAGAGCTAACAGAGCGTCCAGTGTAACTGCGGATTCCAGCATTCATGCCAAAGTAAGAAGAATGTTAATTTTGGAGTCCAATTGTCTCATTTATCACATTTATAAGGTTAAAGTCCAAAATCAGTTCAATTAGGTCCACGGTCAATCGTTTCACTTTTAAAAGCAATGCAACCTAGTAATATCGGAAAAATATCGCTAAATACATTGGTACGAATATGTGACGCAACCGTTGTAATGAAATGTGGTTTTAAAACTGTCTCTATTTCTTCAGCGCGCGCTAACGGCTTGGATTGGTCCACTGTAAAAAATGACTTATTGATCTAAATATTTAAATAAAGAGCTAACAGAGCGTCCAGTGTAACTGCGGAGTTCCAGCATTCATGCCAAAGTAAGAAGAATGTTAATTCTTGGAGTCCAATTGTCTCATTTATCACATTTATAAGGTTAAAGTCCAAAATCAGTTCAATTAGGTCCCACGGTCAATCGTTTCACTTTTAAAAGCAATGCAACCTAGTAATATCGGAAAAATATCGCTAAATACATGTTGGTACGAATATGTGACGCAACCGTTGTAACTCAAACGGACTGATACCGTTAGAAAGTCAATGAAATGTAGTTTTGAAACTTGTCTCTATTTCTTCAGCGCGCGCTAACGGCTTGGATTGGTCCACTGTAAAAATGACTTATTGATTAAATATTTAAATAAAGAGCTAACAGAGCGTCCAGTGTAACTGCGGAGTTCCAGCATTCATGCCAAAGTAAGAAGAATGTTAATTCTTG
Organism: Hydractinia echinata; assembly: GCA_030067915.1. Lineage (NCBI taxonomy): Eukaryota > Metazoa > Cnidaria > Hydrozoa > Anthoathecata > Hydractiniidae > Hydractinia > Hydractinia echinata. The sequence continues at coordinate 67,109 of JASGCC010000578.1, forward strand.
GAGTCCAATTGTCTCATTTATCACATTTATAAGGTCAAAGTCCAAAATCAGTTCAATTAGGCCACGGTCAATCGTTTCATTTAAAAGCGATGCAACCTAGTAATATCGGAAAAATATCGCTAAATACATGTTGGTACGAATATGTGACGCAACCGTTGTAACTCAAACGGACTGATACCGTTAAAGTCAATGAAATGTAGTTTTGAAACTGTCTCTATTTCTTCAGCGCGCCTAACGGCTTGGATTGGTCCCACTGTAAAAAATGACTTATTGTCTAAATATTTAAATAAAGAGCTAACAGAGCGTCCAGTGTAACTGCGAGTTCCAGCATTCATGCCAAAGTAAGAAGAATGTTAATTCTTGAGTCCAATTGTCTCATTTATCACATTTATAAGGTCAAAGTCCAAAATCAGTTCAATTAGGTCCCACGGTCAATCGTTTCACTTTTAAAAGCGATGCAACCTAGTAATATCGGAAAAATATCGCTAAATACATGTTGGTACGAATATGTGACGCAACCGTTGTAACTCAAACGGACTGATACCGTTAGAAAGTCAATGAAATGTAGTTTTGAAACTGTCTCTATTTCTTCAGCGCGCTAACGGCTTGGATTGGTCCCACTGTAAAAAATGACTTATTGATCTAAATATTTAAATAAAGAGCTAACAGAGCGTCCAGTGTAACTGCGGAGTTCCAGCATTCATGCCAAAGTAAGAGAATGTTAATTCTTGGAGTCCAATTGTCTCATTTATCACATTTATAAGGTTAAAGTCCAAAATCAGTTCAATTAGGTCCCACGGTCAATCGTTTCACTTTTAAAAGCGATGCAACCTAGTAATATCGGAAAAATATCGCTAAATACATGTTGGTACGAATATGTGACGCAACCGTTGTAACTCAAACGGACTGATACCGTTAGAAAGTCAATGAAATGTAGTTTTGAAATTGTCTCTATTTCTTCAGCGCGCGCTAACGGCTTGGATTGGTCCACTGTAAAAATGACTTATTGATTAAATATTTAAATAAAGAGCTAACAGAGCGTCCAGTGTAACTGCGGAGTTCCAGCATTCATGCCAAAGTAAGAAGAATGTTAATTCTTAGTCCAATTGTCTCATTTATCACATTTATAAGGTCAAAGTCCAAAATCAGTTCAATTAGGCCACGGTCAATCGTTTCACTTTTAAAAGCGATGCAACCTAGTAATATCGGAAAAATATCGCTAAATACATGTTGGTACGAATATGTGACGCAACCGTTGTAACAAACGGACTGATACCGTTAGAAAGTCAATGAAATGTAGTTTTTGAAACTGTCTCTATTTCTTCAGCGGCGCTAACGGCTTGGATTGGTCCCACTGTAAAAAATGACTTATTGATCTAAATATTTAAATAAAGAGCTAACAGAGCGTCCAGTGTAACTGCGAGTTCCAGCATTCATGCCAAAGTAAGAAGAATGTTAATTCTTGGAGTCCAATTGTCTCATTTATCACATTTATAAGGTCAAAGTCCAAAATCAGTTCAATTAGGTCCCACGGTCAATCGTTTCACTTTTAAAAGCGATGCAACCTAGTAATATCGGAAAAATATCGCTAAATACATGTTGGTACGAATATGTGACGCAACCGTTGTAAAAAATGTAGTTTTTGAAAGTCTCTATTTCTTCAGCGCGCGTAACGGCTTGGATTGGTCCCACTGTAAAAATGACTTATCGAACTAAATATTTAAATAAAGAGCTAACAGAGCGTCCAGTGTAACTGCGGAGTTCCAGCAGTCATACCAAAGTAAGAAGAATGTTAATTCTTGGAGTCCAATTGTCTCATTTATCACATTTATAAGGTAAAGTCCAAAATCAGTTCAATTAGGTCCCACGGTCAATCGTTTCACTTTTAAAAGCGATGCAACCTAGTAATATCGGAAAAATATCGCTAAATACATGTTGGTACGAATATGTGACGCAACCGTTGTAACTCAAACGGACTGATACCGTTAGAAAGTCAATGAAATGTAGTTTTTGAAGCTGTCTCTATTTCTTCTGCGCGCGCTAACGGCTTGGATTGGTCCCACTGTAAAAATGACTTATTGATCTAAATATTTAAATAAAGAGCTAACAGAGCGTCCAGTGTAACTGCGGAGTTCCAGCATTCATGCCAAAGTAAGAAGAATGTTAATTCTTGGAGTCCAATTGTCTCATTTATCACATTTATAAGTTCAAAGTCCAAAATCAGTTCAATTAGGTCCCACGGTCAATCGTTTCACTTTTAAAAGCGATGCAACCTAGTAATATCGGAAAAATATCGCTAAATACATGTTGGTACGAATATGTGACGCAACCGTTGTAACTAAAACGGACTGATACCGTTAGAAAGTCAATGAAATGTAGTTTTGAAACTGTCTCTATTTCTTCAGCGCGCTAACGGCTTGGATTGGTCCCACTGTAAAAATGACTTATTGATCTAAATATTTAAATAAAGAGCTAACAGAGCGTCCAGTGTAACTGCGGAGTTCCAGCATTCATGCCAAAGTAAGAGAATGTTAATTTTGGAGTCCAATTGTCTCATTTATCACATTTATAAGGTTAAAGTCCAAAATCAGTTCAATTAGGTCCCACGGTCAATCGTTTCATTTAAAAGCAATGCAACCTAGTAATATCGGAAAAATATCGCTAAATACATGTTGGTACGAATATGTGACGCAACCCATGTAAAATGTAGTTTTTGAAATTGTCTCTCTTTCTTCAGCGCGCGTTAACGTTTGGATTGGTCCCACTGTAAAAAATGACTTATCGAACTAAATATTTAAATAAAGAGCTAACAGAGCGTCCAGTGTAACTGCGGAGTTCCAGCATTCATCCAAAGTAAGAAGAATGTTAATTTTGGAGTCCAATTGTCTCATTTATCACATTTATAAGGTTAAAGTCCAAAATCAGTTCAATTAGGTCCACGGTCAATCGTTTCACTTTTAAAAGCAATGCAACCTAGTAATATCGGAAAAATATCGCTAAATACATGTTGGTACGAATATGTGACGCAACCGTTGTAACTAAAACGGACTGATACCGTTAGAAAGTCAATAAAATGGTTTTAGAAACTTTCTCTTTTTCTTCAGCGCGCGCTAACGGTTTGGATTGGTCCACTGTAAAAATGACTTATTGATCTAAATATTTAAATAAAGAGCTAACAGAGCGTCCAGTGTAACTGCGGAGTTCCAGCATTCATGCCAAAGTAAGAAGAATGTTAATTCTTGGAGTCCAATTGTCTCATTTATCACATTTATAAGGTTAAAGTCCAAAATCAGTTCAATTAGGTCCCACGGTCAATCGTTTCATTTAAAAGCAATGCAACCTAGTAATATCGGAAAAATATCGCTAAATACATGTTGGTACGAATATGTGACGCAACCGTTGTAACTCAAACGGACTGATACCGTTAGAAAGTCAATAAAATGTAGTTTTAGAAACTTCTCTTTTCTTCAGCGCGCGTAACGGCTTGGATTGGTCCACTGTAAAAATGACTTATTGATTAAATATTTAAATAAAGAGCTAACAGAGCGTCCAGTGTAACTGCGGAGTTCCAGCATTCATGCCAAAGTAAGAAGAATGTTAATTTTTGGAGTCCAATTGTCTCATTTATCACATTTATAAGGTTAAAGTCCAAAATCAGTTCAATTAGGTCCACGGTCAATCGTTTCACTTTTAAAAGCGATGCAACCTAGTAATATCGGAAAAATATCGCTAAATACATGTTGGTACGAATATGTGACGCAACCCATGTAAAATGTAGTTTTTGAATGTCTCTTTTCTTCAGCGCGCGTTAACGGTTTGGATTGGTCCCACTGTAAAAAATGACTTATGACTAAATATTTAAATAAAGAGCTAACAGAGCGTCCAGTGTAACTGTGGAGTTCCAGCATTCATACCAAAGTAAGAAGAATGTTAATTCTTGGAGTCCAATTGTCTCATTTATCAATTTATAAGGTTAAAGTCCAAAATCAGTTCAATTAGGTCCACGGTCAATCGTTTCACTTTTAAAAGCAATGCAACCTAGTAATATCGGAAAAATATCGCTAAATACATGTTGGTACGAATATGTGACGCAACCGTTGTAACTCAAACGGACTGATACCGTTAGAAAGTCAATGAAATGTAGTTTTAGAAACTTGTCTCTTTTCTTCAGCGCGCGCTAACGGTTTGGATTGGTCCCACTGTAAAAATGACTTATTGACTAAATATTTAAATAAAGAGCTAACAGAGCGTCCAGTGTAACTGCGGAGTTCCAGCATTCATGCCAAAGTAAGAAGAATGTTAATTCTTCAGTCCAATTGTCTCATTTATCACATTTATAAGGTCAAAGTCCAAAATCAGTTCAATTAGGCCCACGGTCAATCGTTTCATTTAAAAGCGATGCAACCTAGTAATATCGGAAAAATATCGCTAAATACATGTTGGTACGAATATGTGACGCAACCGTTGTAACTCAAACGGACTGATACCGTTAGAAAGTCAATGAAATGTAGTTTTTGAAACTGTCTCTATTTCTTCAGCGCGCGCTAACGGCTTGGATTGGTCCCACTGTAAAAAATGACTTATTGATCTAAATATTTAAATAAAGAGCTAACAGAGCGTCCAGTGTAACTGCGGAGTTCCAGCATTCATGCCAAAGTAAGAAGAATGTTAATTCTTGGAGTCCAATTGTCTCATTTATCACATTTATAAGGTCAAAGTCCAAAATCAGTTCAATTAGGTCCCACGGTCAACCGTTTCACTTTTAAAAGCGATGCAAGCTAGTAATATCGGAAAAATATCGCTAAATACATGTTGGTACGAATATGTGACGCAACCGTTGTAACTCAAACGGACTGATACCGTTAGAAAGTCAATGAAATGTAGTTTTAGAAACTGTCTCTTTTCTTCAGCGCGCGCTAACGGCTTGGATTGGTCCACTGTAAAAAATGACTTATTGATTAAATATTTAAATAAAGAGCTAACAGAGCGTCCAGTGTAACTGCGGAGTTCCAGCATTCATGCCAAAGTAAGAAGAATGTTAATTCTTGGAGTCCAATTGTCTCATTTATCACATTTATAAGGTCAAAGTCCAAAATCAGTTCAATTAGGCCCACGGTCAATCGTTTCATTTAAAAGCGATGCAACCTAGTAATATCGGAAAAATATCGCTAAATACATGTTGGTACGAATATGTGACGCAACCGTTGTAACTCAAACGGACTGATACCGTTAGAAAGTCAATGAAATGTAGTTTTTGAAACTGTCTCTATTTCTTCAGCGCGCGCTAACGGCTTGGATTGGTCCCACTGTAAAAAATGACTTATGACTAAATATTTAAATAAAGAGCTAACAGAGCGTCCAGTGTAACTGCGGAGTTCCAGCATTCATGCCAAAGTAAGAAGAATGTTAATTCTTGGAGTCCAATTGTCTCATTTATCACATTTATAAGGTCAAAGTCCAAAATCAGTTCAATTAGGTCCCACGGTCATAGTTTCACTTTTAAAAGCGATGCAACCTAGTAATATCGGAAAAATATCGCTAAATACATGTTGGTACGAATATGTGACGCAACCGTTGTAACTCAAACGGACTGATACCGTTAGAAAGTCAATGAAATGTAGTTTTGAAACTGTCTCTATTTCTTCAGCGCGCGCTAACGGCTTGGATTGGTCCCACTGTAAAAAATGACTTATTGTCTAAATATTTAAATAAAGAGCTAACAGAGCGTCCAGTGTAACTGCGGAGTTCCAGCATTCATGCCAAAGTAAGAAGAATGTTAATTCTTGGAGTCCAATTGTCTCATTTATCACATTTATAAGGTCAAAGTCCAAAATCAGTTCAATTAGGTCCCACGGTCAATCGTTTCACTTTAAAAGCGATGCAACCTAGTAATATCGGAAAAATATCGCTAAATACATGTTGGTACGAATATGTGACGCAACCCATGTAAAATGTAGTTTTTGAAATTGTCTCTATTTCTTCAGCGCGCGTAACGGCTTGGATTGGTCCCACTGTAAAAAATGACTTATCGAACTAAATATTTAAATAAAGAGCTAACAGAGCGTCCAGTGTAACTGCGGAGTTCCAGCAGTCATACCAAAGTAAGAAGAATGTTAATTCTTGGAGTCCATTTGTCTCATTTATCACATTTATAAGGTCAAAGTCCAAAATCAGTTCAATTAGGTCCCACGGTCAATCGTTTCACTTTTAAAAGCAATGCAACCTAGTAATATCGGAAAAATATCGCTAAATACATGTTGGTACGAATATGTGACGCAACCGTTGTAACTCAAACGGACTGATACCGTTAGAAAGTCAATAAAATGTAGTTTTAGAAACTGTCTCTATTTCTTCAGCGCGCGCTAACGGCTTGGATTGTCCACTGTAAAAATGACTTATTGATTTAAATATTTAAATAAAGAGCTAACAGAGCGTCCAGTGTAACTGCGGAGTTCCAGCATTCATGCCAAAGTAAGAAGAATGTTAATTCTTCCAGTCCAATTGTCTCATTTATCACATTTATAAGGTCAAAGTCCAAAATCAGTTCAATTCGGCCCACGGTCAATCGTTTCATGTTAAAAGCGATGCAACCTAGTAATATCGGAAAAATATCGCTAAATACATGTTGGTACGAATATGTGACGCAACGTTGTAACTCAAACGGACTGATACCGTTAGAAAGTCAATGAAATGTAGTTTTTGAAGCTGTCTCTATTTCTTCTGCGCGCGCTAACCGCTTGGATTGGTCCCACTGTAAAAATGACTTATTGATCTAAATATTTAAATAA
>JASGCC010000579.1:0-73788 GCA_030067915.1 Hydractinia echinata
CCTTTAGAGACGTATGCCTAACAAACTACAAGCTTGATCCTGCGCACTTTTACAGTGCACCCAGCCTGGCATGGAAGGCGTCACTCAAGAGCTTCTAACAGATCCCAACATGCTATTGATGTTCGAGGGGAGGTATAGTGCAGGCGGTACATCGCTATGCGAGAGCTAACAACAAGTATATGGGGGACCAGTACGATCCGGAGGTTGAATCCTCCTACCTGCAGTACCTCGATGCGAACAACCTCTATGGCTGGGCAATGTGTCAACATCTGCCAACAGATGGTTTTAAGTGGATCTCCAACGTTGAGGTATTTACTGAAAAGCGAATCGCGAAGCTCGTTGAAAGGAACAAGTATGGATACATCTTAGAGGTCGATATCGACTACCCCGAGAGATTGCATCTCACACATAACGAACTGCCGCTGCTACCCGAACGCATGAAGATCAACAAGGTCGAAAAACTGGTACCGAATTTAAAGGACAAGCGTAGGTACGTAGTGCATATCAGAGCTCTTCACGAAGCTATAAATCACGGGCTTGAATTGAAGAAGGTGCATAGGGTTATTCAATTTAACCAGAAGGCATGGCTTAAAGGATATATTGATCACAACACGAGGCTGAGAACGGCTGCCAAAAATGATTTCCATGTAACAGAGCTGTAATGTACTACCATGCTTTGGCTGCATGTAGTCATAGTGGAACTCGTACATGATTAGCTTTGAAATGTCTAGTATGGCCTGGCCTATATACACCGGCTTATTCATTTTGACCTCCGTTTTACCCATTTCAACACCTAGGAGATGTTTACTGAACCGGCTTCCACCCTTGAAATTAGGTTTCATAACAAGCCTCAAATACTTGTCCTCGTTTGTAACCAGCTGAATGTTGCGGTGGTTCCGGATATTCTCCATAGTCTTGCCAAACACCGAGAGATTCATGAGTTTGTACGTTCGTCTACCATATCAAGACACATGATTTCTATATTGATATAGCCAACGATGTCGAGACACGTTTTGATACGAGCGCGTATAGTAAGGATGATAACAGGCCTCTACCTATAGGGAAAAACAAGGTCGTGGGCCTGATGAAGGACGAGCTTGCAGGAAAGGTTATGATGGAGTTCATCACACTGAGGGCAAAATTGTATGCCTACGAAAGCCTCACAAAAGAGGGCGGTGACAGGAAAGCGAAGGGCGTAAAAAGATGTGTGACCAAAAAGTCTATCACTTTTGACGACTATAGACGATGCTTGGAGCAGGGCGTTAATATCTACAAGAGCCAGGTCTTGATTCAGAACAGGAGCCATCAAGTATATACCCAAGAGGTGAGCAAGCTAGCCCTTAACAGGGCAGACGATAAAAGGCTCGTGCAACCAGATCAAATTACGACGCTAGCCCGTGGACACTGCCGTCGGTCCGGCACCAAGGAATAAATGGAGGTGTGTTTATATATCGCTGTAATTCTACCCTATGCCCTGATCGCGTTTTGTTTTTTTCGATATCGTCCTACAATAAAGAGAATGTCAGAGCTTGCACAAGTATTCGACACAGCCTCAGAAAATTTTGAGCATGTAGAGAAACCCACCGATAAATGACAGGTCCTGAAGGATGCCCTACGCAAAGGCAAGGGGCATCTACTACCTAAAAAATGTACCGAGGGGTTTATTGATAAGGCCCCAGATGAGGCGGTAGAAAAGGTATATGCCGAGTACGTACAACGCGAACTCCAAGAGAAGGGGGAGAAAACGGCTAGAGCACTGTCTACCCACGTAGTCAGCCTATACGCAAATTTGATTGGGAATATCGTGGATATCGACAATGTTGACGAGCTCCGAAAAGATATCGAGGAAGACCCTATTATCCGAGACGCCATGACGGATCTTGGTATTCTGGTGTACTGCACTATTGGTAGATGCCTAGCCCCAATTCTGGTGGCAGGGCATACCGCGAGACATATGAGCAAAAAAGAAGAGGAGAAGGAGACCAAAGAGAAAGAGCCTTGAAGATCAGGGTAAGTATCTTATAGCTCTTCAGAGCTATAAGATAAATGAGTGAGGAGTCTACTAATCAAGTCATAACCAAGAAGAATGAAGGTCGTGTTGCTGCTGGCAAGAGACTTGCGGAATGGAACCGAAAGAACAAGGCCGACCTACAGAAGAACGTGGGCAAAGGTTCTTCACCAGATGATCAAGAACCTGTCGCAGGCCCTCACAAGTCCATGGACAATATCTACATGTATGGCGTAGGAACGCTTGCCGTATTAGCAGTGGGAGTAGGAGTCTGGTACAAATTTGGTAGAGGCGTCAAAAATGATGGCGAAACTCACAAACCCACCCCCGAACCTCAAAAATCCCATCCCGAATTCTTCAAAATGCTATAATATAAATGACTACAAGCAACGTTACCCCGAAGGAGAAGGAAATTTTAGATATGCTCTATGAGACTGTCGTAGACCTTAGCTTCACGTTCGCCTATGTCATGGCAGGTAAGAAATTCTTAGGCATAACGAGACCCTCGATGAGACATTCGAGGCTTTTGAGGGAACGTCTTGATGACCTGGAATAATAAGATAAATGGAACAATGTAAGGACTGTCGAACGTATCGCTGGATGATATGATAGGTGTAGGTGCGGGCGCAGGTCTTGAAGTAAATGGCAAAAATCTTTACCGTGGCTGGTTGACTTAACCTACCCAAAGGAATATAATCACCTAACAACGGGGGGTGGCTGCGTATGTACATGACATGCAATTCTCTGAAGTCGTTTGAATTACAATAAAACAAGATGCTAAAATTCTGAGAATGAAATTGTAAGCTCTAAATTTTCTACAACTATGCGGGCTACCTTTACAGACATAAATGATAGTCAACGTGGAATGCCTGACAGTGTCAGGTCCAGTACCTGGCCAACGGGGGCAAGGATCAGCGGTACATCATAGGGTACCATACAATAGACCTCCTGGTGGCACTCCGGGTAAAGACACCTAAAAATATGGTCCCCGAATGGAGTGACCCGGTACAAACGCTGGCTGCCGTACCGGCGATGAGTCTTGATTTTGAAGAGTACCCCGACTGGGTTGCGAAGTATCGTCAAATATGAGCAAAATCGAAGATTTGATTTCTGAGCAATTGACGACGGAGCCCGTGAAAAAGGACCGTTATGTGAACGCCCAAGCTCAAATATTACAAGGACGCGATCACGGACCAAATTCCACAGGATGCCGGGTACCCTATGATGAGCCCTGCAGGCCAGTACAATCATGGCCATTTCATCGGTGTACGTGCAGGGTAAAACCATTACCCACAGGCACATATTACGGGAATGCCGATATAAGGACTTCAAAAAAGAATCATTGCTGAATGAGGATTAAAAAACCATATATTTTATAGGCATATGGGACCTATAAAATATTATATAAAATTAAGGCTTATACTCAGGTGGGGACTCTAGATACCGCTGGCATACTGTACCAGACTGAAGTTTTTTTACAACGTCGCTCCTGCCCTCTTCCCTACCCTTCGCAACTAGCTGGGCACGTTCCCGTTCATTGAGAGCGTTCACAATACGGTTAAAACGCTGTCGCATCTGTTCTTTCAATACCATGTACTTCTGTTTCTCCTGTAGTATATGACTAAACTCATATTTATCGATTTCCCCATTTTCAATGGCCTTTGATATCATGTCAACGATCGAGTTCAGCTTTGATTCGGCGATCAACCTTATACTCTGATGTTTTTTCGATTTAACATCCAATCTTTTTCCGGCAGTCTTAAGGCCAGCCTGCCCCATCCCAACAGCCAGAGATAGGCCGCACATCGCCACGGCCAGCGGCACACCAATTCCAGATAGCCGGGTACCAATACCGATCCCGAGGTGATAACCGAAACCCTAATAATCCATGGTCACAGTAGCGCACCCAGGCTCCATGCATCTTGAACTTCTTCGCAAGCTTATCCCTCTCCTTAATTTCAGATCGCAGATACTTCTCGATCTCAGTGATCTCATCCAGTCTATATTTTTGACCTTCCTCAAGCATGTCAGCGCTATGTGCAGGTGCACTTGGTAGATTGTCAGCCATTTATTCTACCAGCAATTGCATCGTTAGCCCGGTGAAGGCTACATTTTTGTCATGATGGAATTCATCTGTTAGCATAAACTCCAAGCGATCTGTGGACCCCTTCAAGGTATATCGGAGTGTCAAAACTCCAAGTCAACATGTCTCCCCAAGCATTTAACTCTTTAATAGGTAGAAGGGCTAGAATTTTAGACTTTTTACCATCTAGTAGACAGTCGTCATCATCCAACTGAGGGCAAACGAGGGCGTAGTCGAATATAGACGTCAGTCTTATAAGTTGCAGTATAGTCACCCTTCATGTAGTACTTTTTCGAGGGATCGTATGCAAATCCAAGGAGTTCATGTAATTGCCTGTTAAATACAACAGTGTACCCATCATTGACACGAAGGGTACATAGACCACTTCTAAGAATGAATAGCTTAATCTATCTTCTGATTGGGCATTGACAATGGATACTATATCTTCGATACGGTACAGGCCAGCCATAATCCGTACCCTGGTCTCCCTTTGATCAGGACCAATTTTTCTAATTGTAAAGTCATTATTGTTATAGATGTTAAGCCATTCACCCCGTATGCTTATCGATTTCAGAGCTATCCTACTATCCTGCCCCAAGTAGTCCTCAAATATTGTAGGTTTATATATATCGGTGATGTAGAGTTGCTTCATTCCTTTTCTTGTTAGAAGAAAAGGAATGAATATCTACTCATACAACCCCAAGGCAAAGTACAATTCCAACAGGGGTGAATGGCCACTTATCGTAGCCAATTTGGAGCATCAGGACCTGTACGTGTCTACAGACTCACATATATCTGTGGCATTCCCTGAGTTTACCAAATACCCAATCAAGCCCCCAACAAATCTGCTTAATGATCCTGTTATAGTGGGTTGGAGGGGACAAGCTTTGGAATACTGGAATGTGCAGGTGAATTTCGCCACCCATTGCGCAACCACGGCTTTAGGCATCTCTGCCAAGCACCTAACAGGCTCCGTACCCCTTGTCAACTCCATCTTCAAGTTCCATGTGTACTACCAGATGCGTCGCATCCTAGCAAGAATGAAGGCACCCATGCCTTATAACGATGGGTTCTCGCGGTACAAAAATCCCTATTCCACATCCGGATATGCACAGGTATGTCGCGAATATGGTGCAGATGCCAGGGGCATGTATGGGGCATGCGTCATTGACAAATGGCACCTGGTGGCCGCAGGTCAATGGTGAGTGGGGCAAGTTCATTACCCCCACAAGTCAGGGCTTGACATCGGAAGGTCTTACCAAACTAAGCGAGAGCATAAGGGTTTATGTGGTCTTGTTGCTTGGCTCACAGGCCGGGGCCAAGGCACCCCTGCTAGGATCCGGTGCGGACAACTATACAGCAAGGCAGATTTTAATGCAGAAATTTGAAGCCATGGTACAACGTCAGGAGAATATGGGACACGACATTACAGAGTTCCAGAAGGTACTTCAATATGCCCGAACACCGGTAAATTTTGCCGTGATGCCAAGCGTATATATGTTGCCATCCGACATGAACCTGCGCATAGGCAGGATTAAAGGGTACAAACAACAATATCCTGATAGCACCCGCCAATGTAAATGTGGGAGCACAGATCGATGTGAACAAACAAGCCTATTGTCAGACATGGGGCAGCCCCACCTCCCGGGCATACTATCAAAACACCTATACATACTACACCCCCCGGGCATATTACCAAAACACCTATACATACCACACCCCTTAGGCATACCGAGCATACCATCAGACATGTGGTAGATATTAAGCTACCTCCCAAACATGTTACGCCTCCTACCCCACAAAACCAGCACGAGGATACCAAGGCCGCATTAATCACGACAGGGGTAGGAATCATTATTGCCTTCATATGGCTTAAAAAATATTAGACCCCCCTAACATAGAACACGGCAAACCCGGGCAGCGGCCGCGATGGCCATGTACAGAATGCTTGGCTGCGTATTCGACAACGGTTGCCGCTACCCTTAAAAAGAACGATACTATGGTACCCATAATCCCCGGCAATGTAACACCGACCTTACCTGCCAAGTACTTTAAAAATTTCCCCAGTCGCTCTAGCTGTTTCTCCACAAACCCCTTCCCTGCGGCACTTCCTCCTGCAGCACCCGCCGCGGCACCCCCTCCCGTAGCCGCAAGCACGATGGTGCTTATTAATAGACCAATGGCGGAGACTATACTGCTATAGTGATCCCTTGCTCTTTGAAGAGGATTTTTAGCTTCTCCAGCAGAGACTTGTCATCTCCAGCAATTTTCATCAACGTTTCCTTAATGGTCCCGAGCTGGCTGTAAATTTCCTTGGAAAGTAACCCATGGGCACCTTGCGTGGCTTCCTTTTTATCGTTTAGGTCCTTGATCCTATCATTAAGATTTTCTATATCCCTCTCAAGTTTAACCTTTTGCCCCTCGGTTGCCCCGGCCTTCTGCTCCTCAAGTTTTTTTATATCATTCTTTGCCTTGTTAATCTCGTTATCAAACGAAATAATCTTACTTGCCAGGCTTCTAAGGTTACCCCTTATAGTTTGAAGCTCGAGGTCAAGCCCCCTTCTTTCACGTTTAGTGATAACGTCATCAGTACCACCAAATGAAGTCGTCTCTTCTATAAAATTTTCCGTGGTATCCACAAATTCCTCTATTGATTCTATCGACTCCATGGAAATGTTATCGGCATCCTTCCTCAGAATGTCATCAACCTTTTGCCCAAGTGCCCGGGCCGCTGCCTTACCCCTATTGGGCGTAGTAACATAGTCGGGAAAGTCTAAATCCCGCACGAGATCTGCCTTTAATTTCTTGACCATTTCACCGACAGCTCGCAATCCACCCCTATCTTTTGTAATTAATGGCGTAAGGTCTATATCATTGAAAAAAAGACGCCTCCCCTCTACCCTAAATTGATCGTAAGGTATCGCAATAGGCTTCCCCAGCCTCTCCTCAAAACGTTCGTAGAGGTCATTGACCTTATCCTCTAACAATTTTTGCCTCTGCTCTGAAAGGCCAGCCCCTGGGACGCCCTGTTGTTCTCCTTGGGTTGAAGGCCCCGGTGTTGATGGGAGTTTTGGCGTTGATGGGAGTTTTGACGTAGTATCATTAGGTTTACCGACCTCATCCGGAAGATCATGATCAAATAATGGATTGGTTGGCATTTATTACAAGATTCACTATATAATAAACATGAGTGGATTTGGAACAACTCTAGACCCCTATGCAGAGACTAAACAACTCTTCGGTATCAAAGGACGAAAGCAGCGAGTTCAGATAAGCCATATACCCTCTACAATCAATCAAAATGAAGACGCTCTACGTTGATATACCCAACATGTCTCAGAACGATGTCATTTTTCCTGGCAGCCTGAGGCTCTTATTTGACCTGACGCTGACGGGACCAATACGAAGCGTACCCTGGTCAGCAATATCGGCAAAGGCATGATTAAAAATCTGGCGAGTTACTTTGGATGGCAATGAAATTCAAAATATATCTGATTACAATATTATGGCTTTGTACCGGGACCTCTGGCTGCCCAAATTTGACAGGGAAAACAACCTCATTTTGGAAGGCATCAATCCAACGATGGTACTATCAGAGCCCTGCAGGTCAAGGCTACTGAGTACGTTGGTACAGATGAGGAGAAGGCTATCGCTGCGGCGTATGGCAACACCTTCTCCTGCATCCCATTGGGAAAACTCTTTGAACTCACCAGAAGACTTACCGTTTTTACCCGGCAGAGCTACATGACAGCTACAATTTGTCCTACATTTCGCACAGCACAGCGATGTCATTCAAAGATACAGGGACAGCAGCCGTTGGGATCTACGGCATCCAAGGCAGCAGATGCAGCCGTACAAGATAAACCAATATCAAAACTGGAATTTGACAAGATCACCCATGAAGGTCTCGCAAGTGCCATGATGTCAAGGTATAAATCGTCTCGCGTTGCCCCTACGAAAGGATCCTACGAAGCAAGGTGGTGACCATGAAAAAGGCTGATAGAAGCTACAACCTCCAAATCGATACCCCCGCAAAGTGTCTCAAGGGTGTCTTGTTACTCTTTATAGACCCTGGGAAAGTGAAGGCTTACGCTGGTATCAACGAGGTATTCTATAATCCCAAAATAGAGAAGATATCCATTACGGTGGAAGGTGAACCTAACGAACTGTATAGCCATGCCATGCTTCCCAAGGATCACCTGGAGCAAATTGCCAATCTCTTTGGTAGTCACGACTCGAATGTGACGATTAGCCAATTTTTCAATGAAAGGTATGCATTATTCGTTGATTTCAGAGCATCTCCCGACCATACCCTACATGGTAGCGGGAGACCCCTACAGAGGCTTAGTGACGGCATTATGTTGCACATGACCAAAAAAGCTGACGGAACCGGGGATATAAAATGTTATGTGTACTTGCTGATGGATGCTCAATTAAACATCCTAGGCGGGCGTTATCATTCTGTGGAGTACTAGTGACCACAATTTGTATTTGTCCTATGGGGATAAATACAAATGGAAGAAAACAAGAGCTGTTCAAAGTGTAAAAAGAGTCTTTTACCAGATGCATTCAAGGTGGTGAAAAATGGTCAATTGAAAAAGACATGCATCAAATGCCTCGATGCCGGCAAGGCGTCAAAGGAACGTAATAGGTGTCCCCATCAAAGACAGAGATCCCAATGTAAGGAATGCGGGGGAAGGCAGAGATCCACCCATAAGGAATGCAAGGGTAGGTATCGCGGCAAGGACTGCAAGAAAGGTAAACATCTGGAGGGGGAACCAGGATCTGCCCAAATTGTAAAAGGAGTCTTTTACCAGATGCATTCAAGGTGGTGAAAAATGGTCAATTGACAAAGACATGCATCAAATGCCTGGATGTTGGCAAAGCGTCAAGGAAACGCAATAGGTGCCCCCATGGTAGGCGGAGATCAATATGTAAAGAATGCGGGGGAAGTGAAATTTGCCACCATCAAAGGGTGAGATCCCAATGTAGGGATTGCGGGGGAAGTGAAATCTGCCAGCATCAAAAAAGGAGGGCCTATTGTAAGGAGTGCAAAGGCAGTCAGATATGCGAACATGAAAAACAGAGGGCCCAGTGCAAGGAGTGCAGGGGCAGTCAAATCTGCGAACATGAAAAACAGAGGGCCCGATGCAAAGACTGCAAGGGCAGTCAAATCTGCGAACATGAAAAACAGAGGGCCTATTGTAAGGAGTGCAAAGGCAGTCAAATATGCGAACATGAAAAACAGAGGGCCTATTGTAAGGAGTGCAAAGGCAGTCAAATATGCCCCCATCAAAGGGTGAGATCCAAGTGCAAGGAGTGTAAGGGCAAACAATAAATGGCAACGATAGCTGTTCTTGTTGCAGGGGCGGCAATAAACGCCCTGGCCTTTAGTGGCACAAACTATCTATTTAGCAAACTTTCAGGACACGGAGAAGCGGAGCGGAAAAGGCATGACGAAGCTATGGAAAAGCTCAATGATGCCCAGGCGAAATGGATACGGGATAGGCAAGCCAAGCTCGATTGGTTCGGCAAGCAACGGCAATTACTAATACAGGCAGGGAAGAGCCTGAGACAATTGGACGATGATATGTACAAATATTACATTGCCTCAAGCGAGAAGGCCCCACAATTG
This sequence comes from Hydractinia echinata, assembly GCA_030067915.1. NCBI lineage: Eukaryota > Metazoa > Cnidaria > Hydrozoa > Anthoathecata > Hydractiniidae > Hydractinia > Hydractinia echinata. Next base: position 9,727 of record JASGCC010000579.1, read on the forward strand.
AAAGATTTTTACACCCCTTCAAAGGAGCAACAGGATGGTGAAGTCATATTTATAGTGGGATCCCTATCTCTGCTAGGGTTCATTGTCTATAAATATCTGTAAGAACGCGTTTTTTTAACATGTATAATAAAGACGCACGTTGTTACCGAAGAAGAGGCTGAAAAGCTAAGCCAAATTTACTATACCCCGGAACATCTGTGGGTCGGACGGAAAGCTATCAAATTGCTTGCGAAAGAGAGCGGTCTATCCAAAAAGAAGGCCACCCACTGGCTGTCTCGTCAACTCTTGTGGCTGAGACACATCAAAGGTCCGAAACGTATAGACTACCCGCATTTTACCATTACAACACCCAATGAGATGCATCAGTTTGATTTGTTGTATATGCCACATGATAAGCTGTATGGAAGCACCTACAAATACATTCTGACAGGTATTGACGTGGCCTCGAGGTACAAAGTAGCTAGATCCCTGCGTACCAAAAAGGCTAGTGAGGTTGCGGATATGTTGAAGGACATCTAAAAGGCAGGACCTTTACGATACCCTAAGATTTTTCAGTGTGACAACGGTAGCGAGTTTTAAATCTAATGTAACGAAGTTGCTGGAGGACAAGGGAGTTGAAATTAAGCGAGCCACCACCAAGTACCATCATACGTTTACAACCTTTGTAGAGAGCTATAACAAGGTACTCGCGGAAAGGCTCTTTAAGCCTCAGGATGCACAAGAGTTGGTCTCTGGGGAGCCTAGTACCAGTTGGGTCAAGCATCTGTACACTATCGTCAAAAGTCTAAACAGCAGCAAAACTGTCATGATCGGCCTAAAACCTAACAAGGCTATTAAACTCGATGATGTCCCGCTTGCAAAAAGTCAAGAATACCCCGAAGAAAAAACCCTTACCCGAGGATGGTCTTTATCTCTATCTGCTACAGCCAGGAGAGGAGCATGGTGATTCGAAAAGGCGCGCCACCGACGCCGTTTGGAACAAACATACTTACAGATTGGATCGTATCGTAGCGGGTAGCCGTATTTTGTACTATTTGAAGGACGGCCCTGATCGTAGCTTTGTGTCAGAAGAACTCATGCTAATTCCTGAAGATGTTCAGGTACCTCCGGAGCATATCAAAGAGTGGTAATATGATTTCACGAGTTCCTCTAGGTCATCCAAATCTATTTCGTCATCCTCATCTTCATTCGGATCTCTCACATAGTCCTTGGGATGTTGGGTGTAGAAAGGGTACCCATAGATGATACCTTTGATGACATTAGGCTCATTCTCCAGATCAATATCAACCAGGCGTCTATCTGGTATTGGAAATTCGAGTATTTTGCTTATTGTTCTATATCAGCCAAATCTGATAGCTTCAAATCCTTATCCTTAATGACCTGGTAGCAGAGTGCCCCTTAGTTGTTCTCTTTAGCCGCAACAATATGGAGTCCCAGGCGTTCAATATCATCCTCGAGATCATCATCGATCTCGTTTCTTGCAAATGTTGCCCATGCTTTTTTGCCTGATGCTACCCTGTGTAAAATATGATCGTTCGTGGGGTATTCAAAGCCTTCGTAGTATACTCCACCTCGATACCTAAAATTTTCTAGGCAGGTAGGGCAATATCCGGCCACCGACTCTGCCCTGATACAGCAATGTAGCACAGGTACCTGAATATTGTAGTTGATTGTAAATTGATTCCTTTGTAGATAGGCTTCCATCTTTTTTATATTGTCAATAGGGGTCCCCCTTTGGGGGTTGGTTAGTAACCAATATATGATGTGAGGGCAATTTTCACTATCCGCAAGAGTAGTGAAAATTGTGTCACTCATTCAGCGAGCTCCAGGAGACGTTCATGCCAATTTTTCCCTCCTTCAACCCCACAATTTCGGACCTCATACCAAAAATTAGTGCCCGTTTACGACATTTCAATGTCAAACATACCCTCGAATAGATCCCGCGTATCATCGTCAGGCAGCGTGAAGTGATTGAGGTAATAATTCTCAATGCCTAGGGTATCGTCTCTGAATCGGCACCAAGCATGTACGGCATTTGCATCGTCGCATTCCGGTTTCCTCACAGTCATATCGGGATACATCGCCCCCAACGTGCTTATTCTTGTGCTGAGTTGCTTACGCTGACATCGGATCATATAGTGCCTATGCATGCCTTTTTTCCATGCTCGTGGGGATCGTTTTTATCAACCACACATAGTACGGTATCATATTGATATCGATGTGGAACATGTCTTTCCTTTAGCCTCGCATTTTCCTTGGCCTGTACCTCGAGCTCGTCTTCGAGTACCATGAGCTGACTATCTCTGCCGTCTAGATCATCCTCAAGTATAGCTACGGCAATATCTCTGTCCTCGATGGCCTGACGCTGCTTCTCGAGCTCGTCTTGTAGTTTTTTCACACCCGCCCGAGCAAGCCATTTGATTAGCCCCACAGCCTTTGGTTTTCGGGAACGACGGATGATTTCCAATGCTTGATCCAATGTGACAAATACATCATGCGGATTTTTCCCTCTTCCAAGGCCTAGGGTGCCACCCTGGGCCTTCAGACCCGCAAGTTCTTGCCTTGTTATGGTTTCCCCGGCCAAATATTTAAAACTGCGCGCTATGTCAGAAATGCCTAAAAAACGATCAATATCGGCCCTTTTAAAAAGCGGCTGGTTTTGATTGCTGGACAGGGTTTCGATGGTCTCTGTCTTGAACTTAACTTGCGACGACATCTTTCTAATATATCGACGCAAGCCAGAAGATTTCACCGTGCTCAAGCCAAAATCTCCCAAGTTCGAGAGTGCTCCAATCTCACGAAGAGGCAGGCATGCTTTGATTTTTCCAAATTGGCCCTGATATCATCCCAATTGGAGATCAGATTCGTCTCTTCGTCCAGCAGCTTCATGTCACTCTTCTCATGGGGGTACCAGGCAAACAACTGCTTCTTTTGCCTTCTCAGATTTTTAGGGAGAGCAGTGTACGACTGCGTGAGTAGCCATAGACTATGCCTACGATGCCTGCCCGAGACCGCCAGCTCAAGCAGGGGCTGTCGACGTTTATCGAGACTCTCGTCAGATATCACATCGTCAACCACAAACAACGTCTCTTCACCTGCAAGCAATGAGGATAGTTTTTGGATCCATTCAAACAACTGGCCCTTGGGGTCTATCAGAAACACATAAGGGTCCTTCCAGAGTGAGGTCCTCTCGAGGTATGTGGTATTCCATCTTATGGTAGGGCACAGGATGACTATGTTGTTGAAGTGCTTCTTATACTCCTGCTCGAGGAGGTCCAGGACACGCTGCGTTTTCCCGCATGACGTTGGACCTGTAAAGATTGCCGTATGTGATTCCTTCACGACGTCTAACATTTACTAATAGTTGCCCCACTTCCGATCATGAATTTTTGGATATAACGCCGCACATGAAGAACATATTAACACACCCCCATCCCCATTCTCAAGGATGCCATGACATGCAGGGCAGAGCTTGGTATTTTGGGTCTTATATTCAAGGGGTAGTGGATTAAATACTATCTTACCCTGTAGGCATCGTAATGCATTGCGGTACCTCTCAACGAGCAGTGCCTTTTCATAGCTCTCAGGGGGTGCTTCAATGAGTTCGATGTACCGGGGTATGATGTTGTATGTCAACAAGGTATACAGGAGTAGATAATTTTCATCCTGCTGAATTTCCCGAATCTCCCTGTCAATATCAAGAGGGTCTACCTTGTATTCGATAACAGGGTCCTTGTAGGTCCGCCGCCTAGCCTTAGCTTTATCAAGGCAACCTATGCAGCTTTTTGTTCGGCTATTCCCCCTAAACTTGAAACTGTCCAGGGTTAACAGTTTTTTACATTTTATACAGATTTTATTCATTTACTTGAAGGCACTCGCCCTGTGTAATGCTTTGGAAACATCGGCAAGCGTTGGGGACTTACCGGTTTCAACATACCTAAAACGCATCTTGTAGTCAATGTGCAAATATTCGTAGAGCTCCCAGGTGTAGCCCTCGGAAAATTGGGCCTCCATATGGGCCCGACAAATATTCATTAACTCATATAGAGGCTGAGTCCCTATATGTTCACATTTTGTACGACGTTTGCGTGATATCTTGCTAATATTAAGGCAATTTATGCACTGCTGATTAACTGACCACAAGGCTTGATCCTGAAATTATCAAGGGAAAGATGCTTTTTGCATTTTGAGCAATCCTTGGCATCCTCCATTTTATATTTGCCTCTTAAGGCAAATATAAAAATTTATCGGGCGCTGATTTTGGTTTGGGTACAATACTTGCGGGGATCCACTTTTTGGAGACAGCCATTTCACGACTCGCCCGCCCCGCCGCGAAGTACGCCGTCATCTTGATGACGTCATTCATATCCATTTTGGCAGATGGCCTTGTTATGCCCAAAAATTTCTTACCCGCCATAGCATAGGCGAATGTGAAGCTAAGGTCCACGACTGTTTCGTACAACATGTCCAAAATCTCCTTTTCCTTCGGGGTTACGTTGCTTGTCATTTATATTAGATCATTTTAAAAAAATCAGGAGCCTTGCCCTTTTGTTGAGGTTCGGGGGTTGATTTGTGGGCTTCTCCGCCATTTTTGCCACCCCTGCCAAACTTATACCATACGCCAACCCCTATCGCAAGCACGGCCAGCGTACCTACACCATAAATGTATATATCAGTTGACTGTACGGAACTTGCCCCAGAAGAGGCTTTGGCTGCAGGCTCTACTGTGCCCTCTTGTTGTTTCATTTCTTCCTTCCTCTTCTTCATCAGTGCAGCCAACTTGTGTCCCTGGGCCACACGCCCCGGATGCTTTACTTGTTTTGTAATGACTCGCTCTTCTTCTTGTTTCTGCTGAATCTCTTCACTCATTTATTACAGTAGCCCGAGGCTCTTCCCTATCCTCCACCACCCCATCCTTCTTTTTAGAAATATGCCGTGCTGTGTGGCCTGCAACGAGTAGTGGTGCTAGACATCTCCCAAGCGTGCAATATACTAATATTCCAAGGTCCGTCATAGACTCTTTAATGATAGGGTCATCCTAAATGTCCCTGCGAAGATCCTCAATATTATCGATGTTCACAAAATTACCTATCATATTGGCATAAATGCTTATTGCATGAGTGGAAAGTGCCCTGGCCGTCTTTTCCCCCTTTTCATGGAGTTCTCGTTGAAGGTACTCGGTATGTACTTTGTCTATAGCTTCCTCGGGGGCCTTATCGACAAAGCCCTCTGTGCACTTCTTAGGCAAAAGGTGACCCTTACCTTTCCTAAGGGCCTCCTTCAAAGCCTGGCGTTTATCGATAGGCTTCTCTATATTCTCATATTCTGCAGAGGCATTGTCAAAGACTTGTGCGATATCAGACATCTTTATTAGTAGTCGTTTATAACGAAAAAGAATGTAGGCGATCATGGCATAGGGTAGAAGTATAGCAATATACAAACACACCTCCATTTTATTCCCTTTCGGGTGGCAGGCGGTAATGGCCTCTAGCAAGTGTTGTAATCTGGTCCGGTTGTATGAGCCGTGTGTCGTCTGCCCTGTTTAATGCTAACTTCGATACCTCTTGTGTGTATACCTTATGGTTCTTATTTTGGATTAAGACTTGGGTTTTGTATATATCAACGCCCTCTTCCAGACATAGCTGATAGTCGTCGAAAGTGATGGATTTTTTAGTGACGCATCTCTTAACACCCTGGCCTTGCGATCCCCACCCTGCCGGTGTAAGACTCTTATAGGCGTATGCCTTGGCCCGCACGGTGATGAACTCGGTCATGACCTTCCCACTTAGTTCGTCTTTCATGAGGCCCACGACCTTCTTGTTTTTCCCTATGGGGAGAGGCCTGTTATCATCAGGATTATAGGCACTTGTTGTCGAATCTTTTTTCGACGTCATCCTTGATATCACGGTAGAAATCCTCAGTTCGAATGTGGTAAACGAACGAATCCGTGTCCATATAACAGAGCTGCAGCTTGCTACCATATTTTGGCTGCATGTAGTCGTAGTGGAACTCATACATCACCATTTTTGACATGTCATAATATGGCCTGCCCTATATATACAGGTTTGTTCATCTTAATTTCAGTTTTGCCCATCTCAACCCCTAGGAGGTGTTTGCTAAACCTATTTACACCTTTGAAGTTCGGTTTCATCACGAGTTTCGTGTACTTCTCCTCGTTTGTGACTAGCTGGATGTTACGGTGGTTTCGAATATTTTTCATGGTCTTGCCAAACACACTCAAATTCATCAATTTGTAAAAGTCTTTCTCGAACTCGTTTTTGGCAGCCGTTCTAAGCCTTGTATTGTGATCGATATAGCCCTTCAGCCACGCCTCCTGATTGAACCGGATGACCCTATGGACCTTCTTCAATTCAAGCCCATGTTTTATAGCCTCGTGAAGGGCTCTGATATGTACCACATACCTCCGTTTGTTTTCCAAATTTGGTACCAATTTCTCGACCCTGTTTATCATCCTGCGCTCCGGTAGGAATGGCAACTCGTTATGTTTGTCGTGAAGTGCATTCGGGTAGTCGATATCGACCTCTAAAATGTACCCATGCTTGTTGTCCTCAGCGAGCTTACCAATCCTCCTTTCGGTAAATGCCTCTATGTTCGATACCCCTTTGAAACCATCCGTTGGCAAATCTTGACGCATCGCCCAGCCGTACAAATTGTTGGCGTCGAGGTACTGGAGGTATGATGATTCAACCTCCGGATCGTACTGGTCTCCCATGTATTTGTTATTTGCTTTGGCATAACGATGTACAGCTTGGACTATACCTCCACGGATACCTTTTTCGAACATCAATAGCATGTCTGGGTCTGTCAGAAGCTCTAGCTTTATACCCGTAAATTTCAGTGCTGCCTTCCATGCCAAGCCAGGTGCGCTGTAGAAGTGTGCAGGGTCAAGGCTGTAGTTGTCCAAGCGGACGCCTCGAAACGTCTTGAAGACGTCGGCTAATAGCAGGACGTCTATGGTCAGGTAGATGTTATGATAGTCCCCCATGGTTACGTTACCCACCTTTGGGGTGATAACATTCCATACCTCTTTGGCATATTGATAATCTTCATCACTGATACCCTTCATATTCAGCTTGCTGTAGAACGCCTCCTTGGAGGGTAGATCCAACTCTTCGAATCGCTGCCATCCATCCATATACTCATAGGGGTACACACCTTTTCTCAGTATCAGCCTGAAGACATCATCTTTGTCGATGAACTTTGCCATGGACGGTACGTTTGCCTTTACCTTGTCCTGATGAAGCTGCTTCGTGGTATTTGAGTTTGCAATTTTTGCACTAAAACCTTGCCATGTAATCGGCGTCTATGCCCTGGAATTCCAGGCAGGTATCTGCACACTACTGACATTTCATGCCGGCGGCGTTTGTCCCAATAAGATTGCTTGCCAATTTGTCCAGGCTTGATGCCATAAATCGACAGCTGTCGATAAACCGAATCTCAATCTTCTTGTACGCCTCCCCATCACCAGATCCCATACCTACAAGTGGTACCTTAATTTTAACGCTGGAAGCTTATTATATTTCTCCTTGTTCTCCGGCGATGCATCCAATGTCCTGCATGTTGTACTTTCTCGCCCAGTTCTCGGATAAAACAGGTGTGCGTCGTACCCCGAGAGATTGTGGAATATGATGGGAATATGGAGGGTATCTCATACTTCAAATTACAGCTGTTATGGCGCGGGCACCCCTATATAACCCGGTTATTCATCGAAGGGCTTTAGGCAGATATGGCATTTCGATGCCTCGTCATGTTCTCTTTTTAGGACCTCTGTTAGGGGCAGCATGTCCTGCTGAGGGTAGGTATAGTAGAGACGTTTCACCTCATCCTCCAGGTGGTTCACGAACCTCGACACACAGTCCTCACCCCTGTAGACTGTCAGAGGGTCCGGCACATCCCCATAGGCAAAGGTGCTATATTTGCACCATCCAGATGGTACATGTTTGTTCAGCTTTTTAGTCTTTTTGCCTCTCGCATCTTCTACTGGGATGAGTAGACTCTCGAAGTCTGCATAGATAGCAAATGGTACCTTAAATTGCATCTGGCCATCTCTGTAGAATAACCATTTTTTCAGCCTCTGTTGGCATTGTGATCTTGACTGCCTCATGGTCTATGCAATACCTATAATGCTTATCCCTCAATTCAGCTGTGGGAAAGCCCTGTAGGCAGTTTAAGCAAAAATGCATTGCATTCCTATTATTCGAGGTCTCTTTGCCCAGGAGCCTCGATAAGCTTATGACAGCTGTATAGTGAGTCTTTTTATCATCTGTCATAAGCAATAGGGTCACCACCTTGGTACGTCCATTGCGCACCGATCGGCGTAGGATGTTGATCTTTTTTCCCGTTATGTATAGGACGTTTACCGCAATCTCCTTGTTGTTCTCCTCAAACTTATATATGCTTTTGATGCTTGTCGGAAACTCTATACCCTCCCAATTATAAAGGTCCATATAGGGTTTCATCTGAGATATTCTATTCGGGTTCGTCCCTATCTCCTCATGATGTAAGGATGCTATAATGGCCCACTTGAAACACTCCTCATCCTCGTTTTAGGATTAATGATTGCCTTTTTCAAAGCTATCCATTTAGGTAGTTTGATGTACGATGAGCCTCTTGTTAGTTTCAATTTATGGAAGTCTACATCAAGGTGTAGTATTCGACCGATCGTAAAGCCACTTTTAGGGAATGCTGGATTTTCCACATGTGTTTTAACTTCGGCAAACATCGTATCCAGCATGTCATCTACGTTGCTACCCTGGAATACTGAGGTCATATTACTATGGAAGGTTTTATTCGCCTCCTCATACTTTTCTTTGGTTCCCTCTATTGGTTTGATCCAATAGATCCATAGTGACAGCTGTATCTTTGCCGACCCCATATCTTCCACCTGCCCCTCAACCAAGGTTTTCACGTTTGGTCGCACCATCCCTATATACCCGTCGACGTCCGCTCCTCCTATACCGGGAATGCGGAAACTTCGGAAGGTCCTGTGGTGAGCATGCTTATGTTCCTGGGGGGTAAAATCTTGCCCTGGCTGTTCATGTAGATAGTCTTCCTCGGCCTCCCTTTCTACCTCGTCGTGAAGTGTAGGCCTTGTGTTGGCTGCCCCGTTATAGAATCCCATAACAGTGCGTTTAAAGGCTGCATAGATACTCTTTACCCCCTCCTTTATAGGCCTTGGGACAGCATCAACCAGCCAGTTGTACAATTCCTGGATCTTGGTTTTCACGATCGATCGATTTTTCGACAGTTCCTGTCTCTCGAAGACGTCCATCTCAGATGGGGGCAATACCAGTCTTGGCCATCTCCTGCTTTTCAAATATATCCATATCCCCTGGTACATCCAATAAAGAAATCAATTCGGCCTTGCGTAGCTTGTAATACCCCCTAAGTCCACGACCTTTTGCGATATCACGTAACTGTTTCACAGTGTGTGTATTCATTTCTTTATTGTAGAGAATTTTACAATATCGGAGGATTTCATTCTGCTCGACTAACACAGTTATTCCCCTCTTTATTGCGCATGCGTTGATTATTGATGATTCCCCCTAAGCTAGAATTTTAACTCATTTGCTGTATGATAGGGACTTTACCCTACTCAACACCGCATGGTACCGTATGGTATTGGATTATCAGGGATTTGTTGTGCTTGACTGTGACCTGCTGTGACGTCACTGCTCATGCACACGCGACTGTGCCAGAAGGAACATTTATCCATCTCTGGGCTCGTTGATATTCGTCACATGTTTTCAGATATTGTGACCACGCCACGCACCGACCTTATAGGGGGAGGGGTTGGGAACCCACCACTAAATGAGGCCCAAAATAGCCATGACGTCTTCGTGACGCTAGATGACGCCCTGGAGATTATACGTCGTTCCAGGAAACCAAAGGCGGCTGGCCTAATCAAATAGCTTGCCCGGGCAGGTGTCCAGAAACTACAAGATGTACTTAAGGAGCATCGTCAAGCCCTCGAGGACAGGAATATTGACGTGGCCATTCTCGAGAACGATCTAGACGATAGGGATAACCAGCTCATGGCGCTGGGGAATGAAATTGATGAGCTACAGGAACAATTAGAAACACTTCAGCAACGGTATGTACCCAACGCCCAGGACCCTGGAAAGGACAACATGATCATGATATACCGAAAACATACCTCACAGGACGATGACGAGTATCATCATCTTCCATATTATTGTGCGCGTGTTCAAAGACGTATTCTTCCCACCAAAAGGAGATGGTTTAAGGACAACTACACAAACGCGGAGGAGATTGTCGTCATTGAGAATCCCAACAGCATGCACGCCTTTAATAGGTTTGAAGAGGATGGACATGTGGAGCGTTGCTGGTGCCACTTCGGTCTTATCGATCTTACCCGGGATGACCTGTATGACCTTTGTGTTCCGGCACTGGAGGACTAGGTAGGCGCTAATTTTTACTACTTACAAGAGTAGTAAAAGTTATAGGTAAAATTTACCACTCTTTAACACCCTCTGGAGGTACTTCGACATCCTCTGGAATAAGCATCAACTCTTCCGACACGAAGCTACGATCAGGACCGTCTTTTAGGTAGTACAGCACACGACTACCTACCACTACCCTATCCATCCTGTACATTTTCCTACTCCAAGCGGCGTCAGTGGCGCGTCGTCTCGCATCACCCTGCTCTTCCCGGGTTGTAGTAGATAGAGGTACAACCCATCGTCAGGCAATGGTCTCTCTTCAGGGTATTCTTGACTTTTTGTAAGTGGTACATCATCCAGCTTGATTGCCTTGTTAGGCTTCATGTTAATCATGGCAGTCTTGGTATTGTTGAGACTTTTCACGATAGCATACAAGTTTTTCACCCAAATGCTACTAGTATCCTCAGAGACCAACTCCTGTGCATCCTGAGGCTTAAAGAGCCTTTCGGCGAGTACCTTGTTATAGCTCTCTACAAAGGCCGTGAAAGTATGGTGATATTTGGTGGTGGCTCGTTTAATTTCAACCCCCTTGTCCTCTAACAATTTCGTAACTGCTGACCTGAATTCAGAACCATTATCACACTGGAAGGTTTTAGGGTATCGTAAAGGTCCCGCTTTATAAATGTCTTTGATCATGTCCGCGACCTCACTGGCTTTTTTGGTACGTAGAGGCCTCGCTACCTTGTACCTCGAAGCTACATCAATACCTGTGAGAATGTACTTGTAGGTGTTTCCATACAACTTGTCGTGGGGCATGTACAGTAGGTCAAACTGATGCATCTCGTTCGGTCTTGTAATGGTAAAATGAGGGTACTCGATACGTTTTGGACCCCGAATATGCCGGAGTCAGAGCAGTTGCCTAGACAGCCAGTGGGTGACCTTCTTTTTGGATAAGCCGCTCTCCTTCGCGAGTAATTTGATAGCTTTTCGTCCAGTCCAAAGATGCTCTGGCGTATGGTAAATTTGGCTTAGTTTTTCCGCCTCCTCTTCAATAACAATGTGTGATGCTTTTAACATGTCTTTATTATACATGTTAAACGTTCTTACAAATACCTGTACGCTACAAATCCTAGAAGGGACAATGATCCAATAATGAAGGTCAATTCGCCATCTTGTGGTTTCTTAGAGGGTGTATAATAATCTGACAGTTTAGGGACCTTATCATTTGACGCGATGTAGTACTTGTACATATCGTCGTCCAACTCTCTTAGGCTCTTGCCGGCCTTCTCCTGTAATTCCCGTTGTTTGCCGAACCAGTCTATTTTAGCCTGTCTGTCTCGTACCCACCATGCTTGGGCATTTTGCAATTTTTCCATAGCTTCATCGTGTCTTTTCCTCTCCTCTTCGCCATGTCCTGAGAGTTTGCTGAAGAGGAAGTTCGTGCCACTAAACGCTAGTGCGTTGATTAGAGCTCCCCCTGCCATTATCGCGAGAGTTGCCATTTTATTAGTACTCCACCGAATGGAATCTACCATCCATAATATTCAACTGGGCGTCCATCAGCAGGTACACGTAGCAGAGGATGTCTCCGGTTCCGTCGGCTTTCTTGGTCATGTGCAATGTGATGCCATCACTAAGCCTTTGTAGAGGTCTTCCAGAGCCATGCAGGGCATGATCGGGGGAGGCCCTAAAGTCGATGAAGAGGGCGTATCGTTCGTTGAAGAATTGGCCGATCGTCACGTTAGAATCATGACTGCCGAAGAGGTTCACAACCTGCTCGAGGTGGTCTTTGGGTAACATGGCATGACTATACAGCTCATTCGGCTCCCCCTCGACAGTGATGCTTATTTTTCGATTTTGGGGTTGTAGAAGACCTCGTTGACGCCTGAATAAGCCTTCACTTTTGAAGGGTCTACAAACAATAGCAGGACACCTTTCAGACTCTTGGCAGGGGGTATCTATCTGAAGGTTATACCTGGTATCCGATTTTTTCATTGTAACTACCTTGCTACGGGGTATTCGTTCATAGGGCAACGCTAGCCTTGCATACCTTGACATCATGGCACTCGCGAGACCTTCATGGGTGATCTTGTCAAACTCCAGCTTGATGTTGGTGATCTTGTAGGTTGCATCTGCAGCCTTGGCCGTGGACCCGGTGCCTGTCCCCGCATCCTTTATAACGTCACCATGCGATGCGAAATGAAGGACGAACAGTAGCCTGTCATGGAGGCCTGCCTGGTAAAAAGGGAGATCATTTGTCAGCTCAAACATTTTGCCAAGAGGTATGGAAAAGGTGTTACTATAGGCGGCAGCGATGGCTTTCTCCTCATCCGTACCGACATACTCGGTGACTTTGACCTGTAGGGTCCGGATGGTCCCGTCGTTTGGATTGATCCCCTCCAAGATGAGGTTGTTGTCCCTGTCAAATTTGTGTAACCATAAGTCCCGGTAGACCGCCAGGGTGCTGAAATCGCTAATGTTTTGTACCTCGTTGCCATTCAGGGTGATACGTAAATTCCGCACCAGGCCTTTGCCTATATTGCTGACTAGTGTACGTTTCGTGTTGGTCCCCGTCAGCACCAGGTCAAATTGGAGCTTGAGACTTCCAGGAAATATGACGTCATTTTGGGACATGTTGGGAATATCCACGTACAAGTCCTCATTCTGGTTGATTGTAGAGGGTATGTTACTAATCTGAACTCGTTGACGGCGTCCCTTTATGCCGAAGAGCTGCTTCGTCTCTGCGTAGGGGTCTAATGTAGCTCCGTACTGTTGACTCATTTATTGTATATGGATAAATTTTTTTTTTTAAATAAATGCCAATTAATCCAACATTTACACATGAAGACGACTTAGAGGATAAGGGTGGTGGGAAGGATGATAGGCGTGATGATACTAAGGTACAACTCCCGGGAACGCCAGGGCCTTCAACGTCAGGACAACAACAGCATGGAGAGGATCATGGTGTTCCGGCAGGTGATGCCAGGTGGAAACTTTTAAAATCGAAGGGGGATTGGGGCGCTATTCATGAAAAATTACCTTGATTTTAGAATAAAAGGGAAGCGTCTTTTTTTTAATGATGTAGATATTACCGAAAAGATTATGAGGCAGGATGGTACGGGGTTCCTATCCCCCAAGACTATCGTAGCAAATTTGAAGGTAGGTATTGTGAGGGCTATGGGTTTTCCCGACTATACCACCACTACTACACCTAACAGGGGCGGTAAAGCAAGGGCCCAGAAACTCGTGCAGGAAATCGAGTATATTCAGATGGATTCGTTGGATGGGGTAGACGAAGTAGGCAAGGTAGACAAAGACGACAAAGGCGACAAAGTCTTAGACAATATTAAAGAATTAGATAGAATCTTAGACCATACGGAAGACCTTCTTCAAGAATATTTGCCCGGAGGGTCTGATCTGGGATGGATCTCAGAACGTGAAAGGAAAGGGCTTGACAAAAAACTTCAAAGGATAAGGGGTGCTTTGAATCTACACGAGGCCAATATAGTGCTATACAACGGTGAGATTACCAGGGTGGAGATCAAGTTAGAAGATCTCGAGAAGCAGAAGGCCGAGGGGCAAGGGAATTCTGATAATGATGGGAATATAGAAAGGCTGAAGGCTAGGCTTAAAGATCTTAACGAAAAAAGAGATCGTGAGATTGAAGCGCACGGCATACTATCCTCTGAAATATACCCCCAACTGAAGTTCATCAAGGACACGTTTATGAAAATTGCCGGAGATGACACGTCCCTGCTTGAAAAGCTTAAAATTTTGTTTAAAGAGCAGGGACTGACTATAGCGAGTATCGTGTCGGCTGTTGGTCTATTGATTTCCACCATCGTGCTCGCAGTTACAGGAGGAGGTGCCGCAGCAGGTGCTGCAGGAGGAAGTGCCGCGGCGGGTGCGGGAAAAGGCTTTGTGGAGAAGCAACTTGAAAGGCTTGGGAAATTTCCCAAATACCTAGCAGGTAAAGCAGGTGCTGCATTACCTGGCATTATGGGTACCGTAGTCTCATTCTTTTTGAGATTGGCGGCAACCATTGTCGAATATGCAGCCAAGCATCTGTACATGGCAATCGCGGCTGCCGCTGGTTTTGCTGTGGTCTATGTTGGTCAGATGAAAAAAGCCTGATCTATTTAAGCCAGATGTAGGCAATGATAAGGCCTACCCCCGTCGTGATCAAGGCTGCTTTGGTATCCTCGTGCTGTTCCCCATGTAGGGTATGATCAGGTTATAGGAGGCGTAGCATGCTTAGGAGGTGTAGGTGGTATAGCCTGTATAGGAGGTGTGGTAGGCTTAGGTGGTGTAGTATGCCTAGGAGGTGTACTATACCTGGGAGGTGTACTATGCCCGGGAGGTGTACTATGCCTGGGATGTGTAGGGGGTGATTTGATAGCTGCCGCATGTTTGATGGTATGCCCTATAGGCTTCGCAATAGGAGGCTTGTTATTCACATCAACTTGGACACCCACGTTTACATTGGCGGGCGCGATCAGGATATTGTTGTTGTACCCTCGATTTTGCCAATACGTAGGTTCATGTCTGATGGCAACATGTACACACTGGGCATGACGGCGAAATTCACTGGCGTTCGGGCATATTGCAACACCTTCTGGATCTGTGTTATATCATGCCCTACATTTTCCTGACGTTGCACCATGGCTTCAAATTTTTGCAACAAGATTTGCCTTGCCGTATAGTTGTCCGCACCAGAACCGAGTAGGGATGCCTTGGCTCCCGCCTGCGACCCAAGCAACAAGACCACGTAGACTCGAATACTTTCACTTATCTTGGTCAGACCTTCCGACGTTAGGCCCTGACTTGTTGGTAGGATGAATTTGGCCCAATCACCATCAACCTGTGGCCACCATGAACCGTTAGTTTTTGAGGCACCTACTGATCCAAATTTATATAGACTATTGGGATCTGCACCATATTCACGACACATCTGCGCGTATCCGGAGGTTGAGTAGGGGTTTTTGTACTGTGAAAAACCATCGTTATAAGGCATGGGTACTTTCCATTCTTGCTAGAATGCGACGCATGTGGTAATAGACATGGAATTTAAAGATGGCGTTGACAAGGGGTACGGAGCCTGTTAGGTGCTTAGCAGAGATGCCTAAGGCCGTGGTTGAGCAATGGGTTGCAAAATTCACCTGCACGTTCCAGTAGTCCATGGCTTGTCCCTTCCAACCCTCAATGACAGGGTCATTCAGCAAATTTGTTGAAGGAGAGATAGCATATTTAATAAACTCGGGGAATGACACGGAAATGTGTGATTCTGTAGACACGTACAGGTCCTGATGCCCCAAGTTGGTTACGACAAGTGGCCATCCCCCCTGTTGGACTTGTACCTTGCGTTGGGGTTGTATGAGTAGATATTCATCCTTTTCTTCTAACAAGAAAGGGATGAAGCAACTCTACATCACTGATATTGACAAACCCACGATATTTGAGGACTACCTGGGACAGGACACTAGAATTGCCCTGAAATCGATTAGTATCCGACCTACGTGGTTGAACATTTACAGTAACAACGATTTCGCCATCCGTAGAGTAGGATCCATGGACGTACTTCAAAGAATCGAAATCATGAACGGCCTGTATAGGATCGAGGATTTGGCGGCTATTGTGAACAGTCAGGCACAGGACAGGATTAAGATCTTTGTCCTGAAAAATGGACTCTGCAGGCTCCGTGTCAATGAAGGGTATACGGTTGTGTTTAATCGTCTACTGCATGAACTCTTGGGACTGCTCTACGACCCCGCGAAAAAGTACTATACGAAGGGTGACTATGATGCTGAATATAAGACTGACGCCTATATTTGACTACGTCTTGTTTGCCCTCAGTTGGATGAATGTGATGCCCTGCTAGATGGTAAAAAGTCTAAAATTCTCGTTCTGCTTCCCACCAAGGAATTAAGCGCCTGGGGGGACATGCTGACCTGGAGTTTTGACACTCCGATATACCTACCCCTAAAAGGCTCCACAGATCGTTTGGAGTTTATGCTGACAGACGAATTCCACCACGACAAAAACGTTTCGTTTACTGGAATAACGATGTGCCTTCTCATAGAATAAATGAGCGATATAACCAAGCTGTATCCAATTTTACCAAGTGCGCCCGGGCAAAGCGCGGACATGATGGAGGAAAGCCAAAATTATAGACTTGAGAAGATTGGTGAGATTGTAAAGTATCTACGGGGTGAGATTAAAGAGCGTGACAGGCTCTCAAAGAATGTTCAAGATGCACGGGACCTGGGTGAGGTATTGTGACCACGGACTGCTGAGCATTAGTATTATCACCTCGGGTGTCGGAATTGGGGGCGTTAGCCTCGGGCCTTGGTGTACCACTATGCATCGCTATGGGAGGCATTACGATTGCCGTAGGGATAGGGCAAGCTGGCCTGAGGAAGGCTTGAAAAAGGCTTGGTGTCAAATCGAAGAAGCACGAGAATATAAGGCTACTCGCGGAAACAAAATTGAACTCCATCATAGATCTTATATCAAAGGCAACCTCGATCCCAGGGCCTGTAGCGTTTTTTGATATGGGGATGAAACGCGTACGAGGCCCTGGTACAACAGACTTAAAATTCGCCCAAAATTAAGCATGCAGAGAAAAGTAATGTATGCGTGACGTTTTCGATCAAAGATGGTATTTTTGTGGCGGGAGTTTGTGAGATTGTTTTACTTGATTTTTTGTAGGTAGCTGAGAGCCATAGAGCTACCTATAGCTACTGTATACACTGTAAAATTTCAGAATGAATACAACCCTTAATGGCTTTCTAGTCATTTTGTGGTGTATGTTACATATAGAAAAGACTACAGCACTTATATATAGATATTATAGGATAACTTACATCAGCTGCAAAAATAACAGATGAAAGGAGGACCACTTGGCAAGTTGGAGAAAATTCAGGGATCTTCAAAGAGACGAAGTTTTCTTGACCTTAACAAGTCAAATGCTTAGAGTCAATAACACGAGGACAGGACGTCATTGGAGTGTTCCCAAAGGAATATGAAAATCTCTAATTTTTCAACTGTTAGCTAGCTAGCTACACCAGATGTCATCAGAGAAGCAAAGACGAAAACTTTTTGATACACGAGTTCACAGTTTCAGTTAACCATTGTTTAAATAAATCTCTCTTTTGTTACAACGCTCTTATTGAGAATTGAAAAAAGGAAGTAAACTGTTATGAATTAAGAAGGCTAAGTGAAATAATTTTTCTGTCAAGTATTTCATAAGAAAAGTTACAATTTCTTCACGTATGTTTTAAGTAGCATAACATACTAAATTTTCATGCCGTGAAATTAATTATTTCTTCAGAAAATGAGAAATATTCATAACGCCCATGGTAAAGCCTTATCAAATTCACTCTGTCTACCTCATTTTTTAAATACAGAAAATGAGCAACAACTTAAACTCTAAAGAGGTGTATTGTCATTGTAGTCACTTGTTTAAATGCAATTATTAAAGATCAGTAAATTTTCTTGAAGAAGTAGGAATGAGAATGACTTGCTACATTTTACATGATTTAATGTGGAGAATGCTGTATATACAGATGTTGTTTGAGGATCTCTGTTTAACCAATAAAATATAAGATGTCTTGCCATCATTTGTATTGGATGGTCATTGTGACTTCACATTTTGCCATCCAGAGGCAATTTTGAGTGAGAGAGAAAGGAATTTAACGAAAATAGAAATCAAATATATATATATATATATATATATATATATATATATATATATATATATATATATATATATATATATATATATATATATATATATATATATATATATATATATATATTTCGTTAAATCGACTTTAAGTGGCCTTTTCTTCGTGCAAAATGTGACTTAAATTGGACTTTCGCTTAAAGTGGATTTTTTGAGATCCACTTTCAGTTTTGACCATCATTTTCTCAAAGCAGAAATTTTGTAACCAAAATTCCTTTTGTTTCAGAAACCTAGTTATCGTTACGAACCACTAGGCCTTGGTTATAATTAATTTGGGTCCTTTTGTGAAACGTTTTTTAGGATTTTTGGAAATAGAATGTATATCTCACTCTTGTGTAAATTTGGACTTAAAGTGCCACCGGTATATATGTGGGCGTTTTAAGAAGACTGGGCCGTATATCTTAACTTCCTTTTTATATTGGTTGCATGACGTAGTTATACAGTTGTTTTAACACTTTTTTATCAAATATGTGAAACAGCCTATCCTTGGGATTAAAAAATCTTGAATATATACATGCAAACATGCCCATTTTTTTTAAATTGATGCAAAACTGCCAAATTTCATTATCTGTTTAGGTCCGAAGTAATTTGTACCGATAGGAACTAGTTTCAGAGAGACCTTTTTCGGATGAGAGCAAAATTTAAAATTGTTTGGTTGAGATCCATTATAAGTCCATTTTTTTCTACCATATATATATATATCCACTTTTATTCAAATTTTTTTCGAATCTAAATATTTTATGTCATAAAGCTTGTTTGTATTAAATTTTGCGTGTCTAATTTTGGCGCAGTTAATAAAGTTTTTTTCTTGTGTATTACAAGGGCCCGCACCAGATCCCAAGCATGAGTAAATTTCACCAATCCTCATGTTTCCACATTTATAGGTGTTTGTTTCGTACAGTCGAAATCCATTAGCTTTCCGATTATCCCTGTAAAGGGGAGAATGGAGAAGTTCTCTAGCGGCTTCTTATTCTTTAGAGGAAGACCTCCTTTTTTTTCATTAAACTTTTCGTATTAAAAGACTAGTTTTATCTGCATTTCGATGTAGTTACTCCTATTCTCTTATTCATGTAATAGCAATAGGAACATGTTTCGCGCGTATTAAATTCGCGCAAGTTTCAATTTTCTCAAGAAAAAATAGTGATATTCTCGGTTTCGAACAAAACATAGATGCATTTCTTTTATGTACGCTGTATGGTTATATATTTGCTTGTAGTAATTTTTGTGCAAAGATTTTTGCGCGTATTTCCTGTAAAAAATTGCACGCAATAACAAACTAGACGTGAATGCTCAAAAATTTGTTTGTATTTCGATTTTTTTTTAGCAAAAAATTTGGATTACGATCAAACATCCATAAATAAGAGACCATTTCAAGAAAACGGCTTTATAAGCCCGGATTTTATGTTGTTCCGGACAAATGCGTTAACTCTATTTTTACTTTTTCGGTTTACCTAAAGAGGTGGAATAAAAAGGAAAACAAAAGTTGGAAACGTGAATCAGCGGCTGATACTACGATATTCCACCATCATTGATCAACAATTTTCTCTTATCTTCAACAAAAACATTTCAGCAACAAACAACAAACCTTAATAACGTTGAAGTTAAATTGAATTTAACTATACCTTAAAACCGCAACCCACTCCCTGAATTTTTTTTTTTTTTAGGTACATCACGTTCATTGAGGCTAAGGAAACAGTACAAAACGATTTCAAAAGTGTAGGAATTGTGAAAACAACCGAATTAGATATAAATAATTCCGTCATTAGATTTCTTTGAGGATACCAATTTCTTTTTTAAGGCTGTGAGTTTACCGAAGGATTATACAAGAAGAGAAACTCGGATCAAAGGGATTACTCACAGTGGATGTTGGTGATTAGATTAATAATGAAAATAATAGGTGGATCATGGAAAAAAGATAACGAACAAAACATTTTAGATGTTTTGACTAACAAAAGAGACGACTTCTAACGTTGCAACATTAACCATAGAGGGTGGATATAAAACATTTAAATTGTATTTCGTTAATCCATTTAATGTATATGTCTCTTTAAAATATTTAATATAGTAAGAGGCTCTTTATATAAGTCCGGTTAGTGGGCTGGCCTGTTTACCAAGATCTCACATTGTCAAACGGGCTGGCTCGGTAGGCGAGATTTCGCTTCGCAGAGGCGGAATCCCGGTAAGCGAAATGAACATTTTCTCGAATAAACAGTAACAAAGGTAGCCTGCCTAGGCGAGATGGTTTATTATGCTTAATTAATAAATTCTTTTGTTGTTTAAAGTATTTCTATTATTCTACATTATTTATTGTTTTCATTGATCAGAGTCAGCCGGCGTAACTGAATTAGTTTTTTTCCATATAAGTACAAGTTATGTTAAAAGCCAGCTCAGCAAGTGAGGCAGCCCGTTTTTCGAGCCAGACTGCCTCTATAAAAAAAGCACCTAAAATCATATTGTACTACTCTTGCTGCTACTGGAAATATCAGTTTTTGTTGTGCAAGTTAAAATAACAGTATTTCTTCAATTTGGAAAACTATAAAATGGGACCAAATAATAAATATATGTGATGCACAATTTTAAATTCTGTAGATTCCACAATTTTTGGGGTCCTATTCGCACATTTTAATTCCGCATTGTGTATGTTCAAAAAAAAAAGCAATCAAAACCAACAGTCTCCGAAATTTTCTCTCTTCTTATTTGTATTTTTCCTTTCTGGATTCCCCCTAAACTCAAGAAGAATTGTCTCGGGACAAAAATGTTTCATATAAACACAAAATGATTTTTTTTCATATAAGCAGCCCTTTGGATTTTGGTCAGATTTTAAGTTGCTTACTTTTAAGCCAATATGTAGATATGAGGTTGCTTGCTTAGTTTTATTCAACTAACTTTTGTAACGATATGTAAAAAGGGAAAATAATAAAAACACTCATGTTTTTGGTTAAAGAAAAAAATAAAGTTATTGTAGTTTTCTTTTTTCAGAGTTCTATTTTTTCTGTTTTAAAAGCATGCCTTTTTCTATTTTCGCGACAATTAATGTTTTTGTTGCTTATGGTTATATTTGTACCGAACAGACAGTTGTTTATAAAGAAGTCGCTTTTAAAACATCATATATACTTAAAGTGGAATTATATTTACTTTAAGTGGACTTAAGGATAACTAAAATGATTCTTTCCATCAATGCATTTTTTGTTATGATGATTGCGCCCGCCGAAGGGAAGCACATTTAATGACCGCAGGTATATAGTGCTGTTGTTTGTGTTTTGTATGGGAAACTTTTTTTCACACTCTCTACTTTGCGCGAGACTTTTGCTCGATCACCCAAAATGGATCTCATATAACAAACAATTTTTTTGTCTCTTTTTTTCGTTGTGTTTAAATTACAGCAAAAATTTAATGTAAAAAAGCGTTTACATCTTCAAAAAAATATTTGTGATTGCTCCGACCACATTATTGCTAAACCTGTTAACCTGTTTATGAAATTAAATTCAGAACGCATCCTGGCTTTGATCCAAAGGCTTATAGTATTTTCTGAAAGATCCTGAAATAACGAAATAAGTAAATAATTTCAAGAAAAAATTAATTTCACCTTCACAATAAATAAAATACAATACACAAACTAGCTGCCAAGTGAGCAAATTGAGAATTGAGATCAGGCTTTTCCATTGAGTATAAAGTTTTTTTTTTTATTTTTAAATTACTTTTGTTTATGGAGATATCTATTTTTTGAAACAATACATACAAAAAGCTAGAAAAAAGCTGATAAATACTTGTTGAGTTAAGATGCTTAAAAATATGTGAATAAGTGTTCCTTTTTATATATTTCTCTATTCTGGTTCTAATGTGGTCAGATGTCTCACCAATATAACTGCTATCACAGCCAGCACATTGAAACTTACGCGAGCATTAAAGGATAGTTTATCTTTACAAGAGAAATATGTTAATTTCAGGTTTACACTACACAAGGTTTACATAAATCAAAACGGCAAAAAATATAAGTTATGCCATTTTTTTATTTTTTATTTTTTATTGGATTTTCTGCTTCCGTGTGCAATAAGCTTATCAACAATCCTCCGCTCGATCCCGTTGTACATTTTCTGTCATCATGCAATCTCATAAAACATCAACCATTTTCCATTTAAAATTTTAATCCTCTTTATTTCTGTCTATTTGCAATTTGGGGCGCATTAGTGGTAACTATGAGTAGTAATTATTTAAAGTGGGATTATCAGGTAATATTAAAAATAACGAAAATCACTCTTCACGCCTACACATCTTCTGCTACAGTGAGAATAACTTAAAATGGATATATATATATATATATAAATACTTGAAGTGGAATTATATATACTTTAAGTGGAATTATATATAATAATAAAAAGTTTACTTAAATTGGACTTAAGAATAACGAAAATCATTTTTTACATCTACACATTTTCTGCTCCAGTGATAATAACTTGAAGTGGATATATATATACATACTTGAAGTGGAATTATATATACTTTAAGTGGAATTATGTATAATAAGAAAAAGTTCACTTACATTGGACTTAAGAATAACGAAAATCATTTTTTTGCATCTACACATTTTCTGCTGGAGCGATAATAACTTAAAGTGGATATATATATATACAAACTTGAAGTGGAATTATATATACTTTAAGTGGAATTATACAGGGTTCCCACAGAAATTTTCTAAAACTTTTCCCTGAGCTTTCAAGAAAAGCATATAAAATTCCCTGGACATGACCCTTGAAAAGTATATTATTTTCCCTGGGTCACATAAAAAAACATATTGTTTTCCCTGGGTCTCCAAGGTAATAAACATTAAGCATACTAAGTTCAATTCCTGGTTCCCCAAGTAAAAAACAGCAGGCATTAGATATTACTAAATAGCGTCTAAAAAACTAGGGTCATTAAATAGAAACATAAATATTAGACAGTGGGAGAAATTGAAACTGAAATTGAAACATTTGGGTGTATATTATCCAGCATTTGAATACAGGTGTGTATGTAAACTTCAGCAAAAGAAGATTTATGTACTTCTGAACACTGCTAACTGCCAGAAACTGTTATTCCATTTAGCTTGATATTAGTCTGAAGTTAACTACTGCAGAACAGTTTCAAGCCCAGAAAGTGGAACATTGACTTAAGACAGGTTAGTGGGTAGCCAGGCCCATCTAATAAGGTAAATGGTGCTGGTTAAAAACGTATCTTGAGAAGTTTGACTTCAGTCCAAAATAAAACAAAACGAAATGGGTTACAGTCAAACAAAAACTAAAGATCTATCCAGAAGACAAAATCAGTCCAACACAAAAACAAACAAAATAGAAACAGCCAGTTGTTTAGTCGTTTTTATTTACAAACTTTCCTCCTCTTCTCCTCTAAAACCAAGAGTGCTTCATCTAAGCTTTTTACTTGAGTTTTCAACTCAACACTTCTTCTTTTCAATGCATTTGCCTTGGTTACAAGTGACACAACGTTATCTTTATCTTTTTCAGCTTTCTCTACTGATGAAACGAATTCTTTGTCTAATGCTTCACATGTCTTCTGCAAATCATCACGTTTAGCTTTTGTGTCTCTTATTTCATCATTTAATATGCGCTTTTGATTCTCATCTCTTTCATTGCGATTTTTCTGTCTCTGTAGTTCTAAACTGTCTTCATACTTTTGTCTTGCAGAAGCTACAGATCGAAGCAGCTTGTTAGTTACCTGAATACTATCAGGTTTTAAACCATTAGCAATCATATGATCACTCACAACCTTTTTAGCTACGATAGATTCTTCTTTCATGTTTTGTCTGAGAACAGAGTTGTTAATACTAAAACTTCTTTCAACTGACGCTTGACCGTGACTTAATGTTAAGACTAATTTGATAAGAAAAGAAAGTTCCTTGAAACTTTTTACGCCAACATCACCAAAATAAAATTCATCTAAGTCTTCTTGAAACCTATCAAAACTCTGAAATTTATCAATGTGAAGTTTCAAATTGTGATCGGAAAACTCATTAAATTCTTCAGTGATTTTGTCACATTGAAAAGATGTTAAAACTCTAAGCTTCACCAGATATGTTAACATGCTTCTCAGTTTGGTTTGCAAAACAGAGGAGCTTTCAGTAACCATTACCTTGGGATCAAATATAGTGGAATTTTTAACAACATTTTTTGACAACGGACTCTTGTCGAATAACTTCTCAACAATAGATCTAACAAATATAACAGCATCAGTAAAGAACTTAGCCACCTGTGCATTAGTTATTAGATCTTTTCTTTTTAATTCGTTTATTTCAAATCTAGTAGCAAAGCCTAAATTATAATTCTTTGGTTTCATAAGCACTGACTTATCATTCAAATTGACAGCTTTTAAATCACTTATTGATTCACATTTTGTTAACACATCAGGCTTAACAATCAATCTCATTAAATTCTTTAAAAGCTTGGTCAAGTCTTGATACATATAAGGAACCATTGGTTTGTCCGTTTGGTACATTACCAAAAATGGTTGCAAAATTCCAGCTAGGAAACTGAAAAACTTCAATTTCGCAGGTGTGAGCAGGTCTTTAGCAGCATCTTTCACATAACCATAGCTCTTAGAAGCAGGTCGTTTTGATTTCGGAAGACCTTCCCAAAACTTTACGATTTTCACAATATTTTCCCAAATTTCAATGAGACGCTCTGCTACAACTTTGTCTTCCACCCACCTGAAAATGAAAACATATAACCTACATTACTACTAAACTTTTCAACATATAGACATATTACAGTACAATTTACATATTTCTCAATAAATTAGCTTTTTTCTAATACCACATACTGCAATTTAAATTCAGGTGACCATTATAATTTATTATTAATGCACATGAATTAAAAATGACACACTTTGTCTTTCTACCACCAAGAGAGTAGCTTACTATACCGTGTAGCACAAAAATTTAGCGGATAAACATTAGATGATGTCACACTTTCATAATCATCTCTTCTGGCTGGTGTGTCGTGCAATATTTGGTAAGAACCATGGAGTATTTTCTTAATGTTCCATTCAGTAGAAACTGCAGCATTTTTGAAAGCACCATGAATAGTGTGAAGACCACAGCTACCTATGTCAATGAGTTGATGTTGTTCATTGTCAAGACGGTCTTTCTGGACTTTTTCCAAAAATTTGAAGTTAACGCTAGGTCCATCCATGGATACTTGAAACATTTTGTTTGGATCTAATTTCCCAAGCGTCTTCGTGAAATGGCTGAACAAATCTTGGTGAGCACTATGTCCAAGAAAGCTTGAGTCTAAGTAACGGATTTTAACTTTGTCATCAACAGGGTCAAAAAATCTTACTAGTACATCCATTTCACAGTTCTGAGTTACAGTATTCAAACTTTCGTCAAAAGAGACAACATAACATTCAACTTTTTTCAATGAATCATACAAGATGTCTCTAAAGTATGGGGCAATTCCAAAGTTGATGATATAATGGACTTTGGTAGGCCCAAGTTCAAATGACTGAGCAATTTTGCTGTCTGGGAACATGCATCTAAATGTTTGACCAAGGTTAGTACAAGAATTGTTAGAAAAGCCGTTAACAACTACTTTTAAGGCCCAAATTATTTCAGATTTCTGCTTTTGACTGTCTTTTAATAGCAACTCAAGTGAAGTTTCTTCTGTGGCTTTAGTCTTATGAACTGACTGAATTTGACTAGATGTAGAACCACTAGATGTAGAGGTAGAATCAGTAGATGTACTTGGCTCTTCAATACTAATAAGCTGTTCGCTTCTATTACTAATAGTTTTTGCTTTAAAGAACATTTGCCTTCGGTCTACATGCATTTTATGAGTTTTACCACTTGTATGACTAACTAAGGCTTGACGACCCATATTTGACAACTTGATCGTCTTATGACAAACTTTACATCGAGCCTCTGTGTTATCTTTGGTTTTTACAATCCACTCCTTAAAGTCTGGATCATCCAGCCAATCCTTTGAGAAATAGGTTTGATCTTTCATATTTTATTTTAATGCACTAGAAAACAACAGAACTAAAAACTTACAAAAAATAAGAACAGAACACCGTAGATTACAACAAACTGCATTACACAAATGCAAGCTACAGAATAAAAAACTACATTAACAATTTGTTTATATTATAAAGAGTGTCGCCAGAAGAAAAGAGATGCTGTATCTATATAAACAAAATTAAAAGTTGCATAAATCTGTTTGGTTGAACACTATGGCTACCATTAATCATGCTGAAAAGCTAACAATGAAATAATAGTAACACAACTTCAGTTCAACTTGCTACCAAAATTTTTTTTCCCTGAGTCTCTTGCAAATGCCATATATTTTCCCTGGGTCAAAATTTTTTCCAGGTGCGTTTCCAGGTTTTCCCTGAGTTTTTCAAAAAGTGGTATATTTTCCAGGTTTTCCAGGTTTTCCAGGGTCTGTGGGAACCCTGTTATATATAATAATAAAAAGTTCACTTGCATTGGACTTAAGAATAACGAAAATCATTTTTTTACATCTACACATTTTCTGCTGGAGCGATAATAACTTAAAGTGGATATATATATATACAAACTTGAAGTGGAATTATATATACTTTAAGTGGAATTATATATAATAATAAAAAGTTCACTTACATTGGACTTGAGGATTCCCAAAATCATTTTTTACATCTACACATTTCTGCTACACAGTGATAATAACGTAAAATGGATACATATATACATACCTTAAAAAATATTTTACACACCGGCGTATTTCACAGAAGATTGCGTATTGGGTCTGAAGTGACTTTTCGGCGAAAAATGTGCAAATTAAAATTGGAAATCGATCACGACGTTCAAAATTTCTTCTCTTAAATGAGAGAAGAGGAATAAAACAGAAACAATAAACACTGCCGCTGTAGGTTTGTCATATTAGCAGAGGGAATAAAAGAATAATAATAAAGTTTCTTATATTTTATGATGGCTCTTTGAGTTAATTGTACAGAAAAACAATCTGTGGTTTGAAGAGGGGAAAAGAAGAAATGAAACTCAGGTTTGTAACGATATTACTTTAACTTTTCCTAGTGAAGAACTAATTCTCTTCTAATTTATCTTTTATAATAAAGCTACCAAACGAATTTTTCCAACAAACTTTCAAACATGCTTTTTTATTTCTTTTTGCTAAAGAAATATTACAATAAAACCATGTCTTTTAAATTTTAGATTACTTAAACATTGCGATGGCGACAGTAATAGATACTTTTAGTATAGAAATGTTATTTAAGAAATATTGTAAAGAACTTAAAATCTTGTTTTAAACTCCTTTTTCTTATACCCTTTGTTTGCTTTGTAATTTAACTTAGTTTAGCGAACAAATGAAGTTTTACTGTATTGATTGATAACTGTTAACAGTCAACACATACATGATAGTTTAATGTTGTTGGCGTTACCTAGTGAAACATAACAAAGTAATCAAACAGAAACAATGTTTATCTCTTATGTGGTAACTTAATGTTTTTTGTATCAAATCTGGAGACACTCAATTGCAATTAATGTGTTCACTGTTCTCAATCTTGCTGTTGTTGTTAATATGATAAATAGCTCTTGTGAAACCACGTGCAAATATTCACTTAAATTACACGCTATTTCATGTGCTCATTTCACGTCGTTTTTCTCGTGGACAGACAGACGAAATACGGCTATTATTATTAAGCCGAGTCTCCACTGGACGATATTCGCTACGATTTTTGTGACAAAAGGATGAACCTATTTAGCTTTTCGTCATGACAAAAATCGCGACCAATCAAATTCAAAAATTCATAAATTTTTGAATTTGATTGGTCGATCGTCGTAAAAATCGTCCCGTGGAGATTCGCCCCTAAAGAAAAAATGTTTAATCGCAAATAACTTTGGGTACTTAGAATGCTTACTCTGGAAACTTTTTAAAGCGCTTTGTGACTGAATAATTCAATTCAAGTTCAGTTTAAATCAGCGCCTAGAGTAAACAGTTAAAACATTAAATACTTAAATTCTTAGACCAAAAACATGGAAGGGAGAAAGAAGCAATTATATAGAAAAAACCTAGGAATTGTCTTTGTATTGTTTTCTATAAATAGCTTTTTGCAACGTGGACGCCGCTGCTGAGAAACGAATGCGTTTTTAATAAATTTACGACTTTTAGTAACTTGTACGAAATAGGACTGCTGTTCATCTTGACTCCCCCATTTTATATAGAAAGAGCCCTGGGAAGAGGTTGCGTAGGAACTTCTAAATTGCTATAAAAAATTTCAGGGACCTCTCCCGCGCCGCAACCTTTACTTGCAGTTTTAATACCGATTGTAATTTCGGGGTCTGTATATTTTTGCTTCTGCCCCTCGATTGTAGCGTGGTCTGCAGCTTGTGTGGCCATATTGGTTTTAGAGTTTCTGAGAGGAGAACAAGAAAATTTTGGAGAAGATCTTTTCCTTTAAAAAGAATTACTGTATTTTTTTACATTAGCGATACTAATTTACCCGCTAGAGAGTTTATTGTTGTTTTGGATTACAAGGAACATTTATTGACAGAGAAACAACAATACGTTTGTTGTGGTGTTGTTGTTTCTCTCTTTTAATGTTCTGCTTAGTATGACAATAATTGGATCAAAAGTACATTCTGATACTTACAAAAATGAGAGAATAAATCTTAATCAAATGAAATTAAACATGACAATATGCAAGCTCAAAGACAAGAGAAGAAAAACATATATAATTTATATTCCTCTCTCGTCTGTTACAATATGAGAAACATTTTAACATCTATTAAGAATGAAACGAATGAAGACACTAAAAATGCTGTTGACTTTGATAAATGTGACATAAAGAAAACTTTTTTTTCGGAAATGATAGGAAATTCACTAGTAATGCTCACTATGGTGGTATATATACAGTTGTTACAAATAGAGATATATTGAATGTTTTTTTATTTGACAATATTACCTTCCTGCCTTGTCTTTTAAGAAGTCCTTATAGTATTAACCACTAGCTAGATATATGGTGATGCCTATGCAGGCAAAGAAAAGATAGTAAAAAAATTAGCTTGAGCCTGAGCTTTTCTTATTTTGTTTAAATTTTGAACATTTTTAATTCATGTTACAAAACTTTTTGCTAAAATCTAACTGTGTAAATAGCTATATACAATCTTGCAAAATCGCAACAATTGATTTGTGGGAAATTCCGCTTTAAAAAGTTCAGATGACGTAATGTTGTTAGACTTTTCAAAAAGATGGTCACAGAGACTTGCCTATTTTTTTGTTGGTCAAACAATGATTTTGTTAAATTTATATGTCTTTTTTATATATATTTACCATTGTTGTGCGTTGGTAGTCACTTATGTCTGTATGCTTAATAATAACCTTGGGTATGGCAAGTATAGCAAAAAACTTACCTTGAAATTGTTTAAAAAAATTTGTAGCCAGAACCAATTTTGTTTTTGTTTTTAAGTTTAAGTTTTAAAACTAACAAGCTCGATCTAAGTACTTCTATTACAAACGCCAAGTGACAATGAAAGAATTTTCAAAATAGTTTACTTAAACTATCTCCCTGTTGGTGACATTTTATTTAGTTTGCCATTTAATTTGTAGAAGGATTAAGTGATGTTCTTGTTGCACTAGTTTCAATAGTTCTTTTAGTACAATAATAATAATTTCATAAAACTCCTGAATTTCATTGCTAATTTCATGTTTAATCAGACTTTCTTAATTTATTATACTTTAGATATATATTATCTAAAAATTATAATTCCAAGTGTGAGGTCAAAGGTATGCTTGTAATTAATATTTTAGTTTAATTTAACTTTTGCATTCAATATGCAGTAACATTTTTTTAGATTGTTTTTTTTTTTGTTTTTTTGTGTGGTCATGGATTTATTAAACATTTCTGTAGAAAATGCCAGCAGCCATTGTACGATGCACCATCAGTGCAGATTTTCTAAATAGTACCTGTAGTACATGTACTGTTCATTACCAAGTTAGAGTGTTTTTTTGTTACAGCATGAAGAAAAGTCGCAGAGGAGGTCAATGCCATAATGATGATGCTATCGCCCAGAAGTATTGTAGAGATAGGAAAGACCCACCACATTTAGAAAAGTTATGGATAAATGAAGCAATAGGTTTAAAATATTTTTTTTTTACATTTTATGTTATTTTGTTCATAAATAAGCATGAATGAGCGTGAAAACATATTTATTTTATTTGACGAATCAAAATATATATATGTGAAATATATCTCACTCAAATTCAATTTATAATGTAAAAAATAATTATTTAAGGAAATGAATACAGGATAATAATTATTTGAGGAAATAAATTTATTTCGGCCATGCTTCAAAGACAATTGACAATACCACATTTTGTTAATATAATAGAACGGTCTATGTATATTGTATGTTGAGAATACAACTTTTTAGAAAAAATGCAGAAAAGGTCTGAAAAAAATTGTCTTAACCTTTTTTGTGGCAGTATATATTTTTTCCTTAACCTGGTAATTGTTTTCGTCCTATATTTATATTTTCACATTTTGTGTGAAAAGAAAAAATATTTGATCTACTTTTGCAAAGTGATGTAACGTTTGTGCTTTATTGAAAACATACCTAAATAAAATAAGAATTTTATTTATAATAAGCAGCCAACAAACAACAAAGAAAATCTTTACTCGTTTAAAATAGCATATTGCTACTAACTGTGTTTATAAATTTAGACATATGATATTATTTAGGTTATGGTGTATTTGTGACCAGATGCGTAAAGAAGGGAGAGTTTTTATGCGAATATGCAGGTATATATAATACGTAGTCTGGTTTAATTTTTTTTTTTTTGCATTTTTAAGCTGCCAGCATTTGAAAATCAATTAATTTGTATTTTACCTCAATATAACCTCAATTGCTGTTGTTATACAGTTGTAATATTTGCAAACTGACTGTTTTGTTTTTACAGGGGACCTTATCAGCAACATTGATGCAGAACGCCGTGAATTAAATTATGCTCAAGAGAAAATTGGAAACTTCATTTTTTATTTGCATAAAAAAGATCAATGGTTTGTATTTAAATGTTTTATTTTATTAGAGCGAGCCTAATCAGATTTTTGCTTACATATGTTTACGTATTTAATTACGCAATTTTTCAAAAAGAATCAAGAAGTTAAATACTGTTGAGTTATTTCTAGATCAAAGAATGCAGGCAAAAACATTTAAGCGTGAATATTGTGAAATTCGAAAACCCTGCTGATAATCACGTTGAAAGTAGGAAACAATTTTGACTGATTTAAGCATACTAAAGCTATTTTGATGTTTTTTGGTCATTTTTTATTTCGTTTTTGAGGGAAAACAAGTTCTTTTCTGTGACTAAAGTATCTGTTTCTTTTTTTTGTTTTTTCCATTTGCAAAATTAAATCATAAAAATTTTGCAACACAAAATTAAATATACTAAAATTAAATAGGTTAAAGGTACGATGATTATTATTGCAATTATGAAAAATATTATTTTCAATAACAAAGATTTTGCGTCCAAATTTATATTTTTTAAAGTAAAATATAAAACGTTTTGATGCTACTATTAGGATATTTACGTTGCATGAAAAGTGTTTCTACTGAAGAAACTTTAACATTTTTACTGTAGAAAAATACTGTAATCTACTCTTTTGTAAATTTGATCACTAACTAATATAGCAAATCAGTAGTAAAAATTGTTCTAATAAAGCTGTAGAGCTTCACAATTTGAAATTTAATGATTATATTTTATATGCCTTGGTAAATTTTCTATGGGAAAAAATGCAGACTTTAAAATAGTAATAGTAATAGACTGGTTCTGCAAAGTATATTTTCCTATCACAGAGTTGTCAATATGATAATTTGGTTTTATCAGCAAGATAACCTTATTACTGATTTTTGTGTGCTCCAAAAAAACTCATGTTTACACATTTATTTAACTGACTTTTATCAAAAATAAAATGTGTATATAAATTATATTTTTTGTCACATAAAATTAATGTTCAAATAATATTTCTAGTCTGTTGCATAAAATAACGCACACGAATGTGTATGTTTATAAAGTAATTTTGTACCTTGCTTACTATGTGGATAAATACTTTCTCTCTACAGTATTGATGCGACTTTAAGTCGTCAAATTTGCAAGTTTATCAATGATTCTCCTCAAAGATACTGCAATGCTAACATAAAACAACTAGCAATAGATGATAAACCACATCTTTGTCTGTTTGCGTTGCATGACATTCCGAAAGGTCAAGAGCTGAGATATAATTATAATGATAAAAATATTTGGTGGAGGAGAAATGTAAGTGAAAAATTATTATTTAAAATGAAGCTAAGTTATTTAACCTTGCTTCAAGTGAATAGATTTTTTACTTATCTGAATTATTAGAATTTAAAAACAATAAAAATAAATATACTAAAAGTGTATAATGTGCATCTTTGTACCTTGACAGATTAGGAAAGGCTTTTTAAAGCAGGAAAATTGTTGTTGTTTTCTGTTTTTTTAAGGAAGGGAAACTTTACCTTTTTATCGCTTGTTTATTTTTATCACGTGTTTTGTGTTTTGTTTGCTTGACACTTGAGAAGTACACACATTTTGTGCAGTAATCATGAAAAATTAGCATTTTATGCTAGATATATGCTTAAACTGCTAGTTTTTGTCTTTTTAAGATCGACTCTGAACTTTTAAAACAGAAAAACAATAATTTTTTAGAAGCTTGAAATAAAAAATATGATATTTTTAAAATGAAGTGGCCATGTGCTTCAGGTGAAAAAAAAGTTCAGTTTTTTTTTTTTTGGAATTCCTTATAGTAAATATAATATATCATCCTGTAGAGAAAGAAAAATTGTTTTGTGATTTGAGATATTTTCGATAGACTTAATGTGTGTCAAAAGGGATTACCATATTCTTAACTTGTAAATTTTGTTTATTTATTGTTTTTAGAAAGACACGCAAAAACCTTTTTTCAAAGTAAGTGATTCCATATTTTTACTTACAGTTTATAACAAAAAAAGTTTGTTCATATTTACATTTTTTTACAGCAATGTGTGGGGTACTCAAAGTAGAAAGTGTTCTTGTTTACTTTAAAATTTAATCCTTTGTGAATAAAATTGGTTTGTCTGCACTTTGTTTTAATTTTGTTTATAAATATTTTTAACATATCAAGATTACAAAAATTATCTAGATGTTACTTGAGATGAAGTATTCAATTGTTCAATCAAACCAAAAAAATGCTGGTCACGACATACTATAAGGCCTATGTTTTTTGAAATAATAGAAGGATAGCATGAAGAATAACAACCTGGTTGCTTATTTTCAAATTTATTGAATGTTATACCTGCCCAGCTGCTTGTTAAAGGGAGGTATAATTTTTTTTAAACTTAGTGGGACAGCTAAGGGTGAGGGTGTTAAATAGGGGAAATACAACATAATATTTTTGAAGCATTAATTCAATATAGTTTTAAAAGATTAATTTTAACATAATTTTTCCATAAATCATTTGTATAACTCCATATTCCCTTTGAACAGATAGATTTGTATCGCACACCTAAAATATTGAATATAACGCATTAATCAAAACCTTTAGGGAAATCCTGACAAATGATATTTTTACCCTTGGGATTATTTATAAAGTTGTTAAAAATGTTTGTTTTTTCTTTGTAGGATGATCTATTTCCGCTAAGTACCATTAATGAACCAGCTAAGAAAACAGAGCAATTGGTGTGTCTTCATGCTTTGAAAAATCTAATATTCAGTCACATTTAGTAAAATGCTAATATGTAACTGTGAAAAATTTTAATCTGCTGATCTTGATTTTTTGGTTAAAAAAGTTAAAAAAATGGATAGTTTTTAAGTCAGTATATATCTTGTTCATATCATCCAGACTCGAATACTCTTGATGTAATTAATGTGTTGTGATAACTTTGTGCCCAAACTTCCACACGGAGGCTTTGGGAAAAAGGTTCAAAATATACAAAGACAAATAATGTTGAGAATTAAATAATGGTGGTACATGAGTTTTCCGCAAGGGGGCTGTGAAGCAGTAGTGCTTTTTTACACTGAAATGCAATTTACAAGAGTTGAGTTTTGATATATATACAGGCATAGAATTGTTTCCAAGATAAATTAAAAATGCAGTTCTGAAGTGTCTAAGACCAAGTCTTAAAAATGTTGAGAGAATTTGTGCAGATGGATTACAGTTCTTGTGTGTGAAAACTGTGTGTAATTTAAGCGTAATATAGTACATAAGTTGGGGTTATGACATTTACTTTCTGTATAGGTTACAGATTGCAATGAGACGGAAGTAGTTGGTGACTCAGATTACATTATCAACAATGAACCATCTGCCTTAATCAATAATAGACATTTTATTGAGGTTAGTGTAATTCATGAATGGTTTAGAATAGTTCGCATTTACAATAAGTGAAACTTAATCTATTTATGGATTAATTAAGTCTAATAGGTTATGAATGAACTGTGCAGATGGATCACAGTTCTTGTTGACATGGCTTTAATAGTCACAGTAAATGATTAAATAGTAGAGTAAATATATTTTAATCGTAACATTTACTTTTTGTGTAGGTTACTGATTGCGATGAGACGGAAGTAGTTGATGATTCAGGTTACATAATCAACAATGAATCATCTGCCTTAACCAATGATAGAGGTTGTAATAAGGTTGGTGTAATTCATGAATGGTTTAGAATAGTTTGAATTTACAATAAATGAAACTTAATCTATTAATTTATGCTAATAGGTTATGAATGAAGAATCACAGGAAGATTTTCATCAGGTTTCGCATATATGTATTTTCTGTTGTGTGAAAAAATGTTTTAATATATACTGTCAGGACAAAAAGTATTGTTGCTGTAAGAAATTTAACCTTTATTTCTGCAACATTAGTTTCAGAAAAATTTCAATATATGTCTGTATGCAAATCATTGGAAGCGGTTTACTCACCAATGTTGCAAATGCAAGAAGACTTTTACATTGATTTTAGGAACCTTTGAGAATATAATTTTCTGGCATTTAAAAGAAAATATGTTACTTTACAAGATTAGTGCCAAGTCAGCTAAATCAGCTAAATTACCAATGCTTCAAATTCAAAAAGGAAATCTTGCAATGTTTGTTAAAATATTCATAAGACACTCAATATTTTTTAAGTACAAGAAATATATGTACTTAAATATACTTTCTTGTTCTTTTTTATCCCGTTTTAGCATGTCATTTATTTATTCACATCTTCATTTTTAGATACAACAATCAATACTAGATTTTGTTGTCGAGTCTCGTATGGGCCATGATGTCATAGAAATTGTATGTTAATAATGTATAGAATATTCTTATTGTTTTAAATTAGAGAACTTATGACTCTGGGAAAATCTCAAAATCAATTTCAAAGGGTTTGTTGTTAATAAATCAGAGTTCAAAATAAAGTATTAGAAATAATGTTATTTAAAAAAAAAATTGCAGCAATAATGTGAAACAGTTTCCAGATGTTTTCTTTATTTATGTTATTTAGTTACCTTTAAAACAAGAAAACACTGGCAGCATAGAGACTAATGTTGCAAATGATATTACCGTGAACGCATTTCCTGCACCTCAAAAGAATGGCACCAACAATTCTTTTTTTGCAGACATCAACTTCATTACTACAGATCTAAATTCCAAGAAATCCACGTATGATGATGATTTTAAAAACGCTGTTTTTTCAAAGCCAAGTTGTAAGAACAATACAGTAACTTTCACCAGCCCTAATGACGCCATTAACGAATGTGTTCTAATTGAAAATGATTTGTTTTTTGATGAATCAAACATAGAAAATGAAGCTACTCATGAGGTAAGGACACATTTTGTTCTATTGCGCATGTATTTTTTATTTAAAGATGAGATTATAAAACAACTGTTTAATTGCTAAAGTCATGCAAAAAGAACAAGAAAAAAGCATCACACTGCATTCTCTGATTTTTATAAACCTACACTTTATGAAAGTTATCACTCGCATTACGACTTGTTAAGAGAAGGCTATGACAAAGAAATGTACCTTCTGTTTTACTGAATACATAAGTGCGAAAAATCAGAAGAGAAAAGAAAAAAGTCAGAAGAACAAATGTCTGAAAAATTAACTTCAAATGAGAAAGTATTTTTTTAAATTATATTCCCTTAAAAAAAATTATTTTTAAGTTATCACTGTGATTATTGTCAATGAAAATTTTTGAATTTTTTACTTAAAATGTACAACACCTATAATATCTTATGTTGTTTGAATTTTCTTGTTTTAAAACTTTTATGACCTTGACGGAAATGTTGCTTTCAAAACATTTTTTGTGAAAAATATTTTGCACTTAATGTACCTGGTTTTTTTGAAAACTTAGAATTAACTGTACTAAACGCTTTTCAATGATGTATTATTGGTGTTAAGGCCATCCTTGTCCAAATCTCTAACTGTAAACTAAAAACTTTTACACATTTTTTTTTACATTTTAAGCATAAGATTTTTCTATTTTCTTCCAACTTGAATTCCCTTTAAGGTAGTTTTCTCTTCTACTGTTTAGAGAAAAAATAATGCTATCAATGCCATCGTCAATAATGCTCCTGCACCCTCAACAAACACCCAGGAAATTGATAATCAGATTTCTAAAAATATTGCTGCAGAAGGTATATTTCCTGCCAGCGCTAAAAACCTTGATGGATGTTTTGTCTTCTCTACAGATGACTTAATATTTGATTCAGATAGTGAAAATGAGGTTTCTGAAGTAAGTATTCTTTTTTCGCACTGTTAGGGTAGTCATCCAAAAAATATTATTAAATGTTAAATGTTAATACAAATCATACTAATCTTGGGTTTAAAACCTAATGAATGACTCTGATTTTTCAACCACATTGTTAATAACTAGTTATCACAATTCAAGGCATAAAATGGGACTGGACCAATTAAGTTTATAAGATCATTAGTCAATAGTTCAAAAGTACAATTTCAATCACCTAACTGCTTGATGAAATCTGTCTTGTCAAAGTAGTTTTATCTTTTTATGATTAGTTACTTTTGACTGTTTAGTTACCTTGCGATCAAGAAAATACAAACAGTGCTGCAAGTATTAATGGTGATAACACCTGTTCAGTGAAATGTGATGATTGCAATGTAAAATCCACAGAAAAATACTCAAAACAATCTCTTGCAATTCATAACGACAATAAATTAAACAAACACAATGTCTCTAAATATGGTTATGCCAAGATCAAGTTTGAAAGTAACACTTTTAGTGTTTCCTCCTGTGGTGAAAAAGATGACGCTTTGTCCATTGTTCCAAGTGAGATTGTGGTCATTAAAAACCACAAGGAACCCAATTTTGAGGTGCGTGTGTATTTGTTGCAATTTTTTGCATTTTGTACATAAAGAACATTATGATTCGGCAGTTAATGTGTTTCTGTAACAACAACAAAAAAAGCAGTTAGAAGCAATGTTATCTGTGAAATGACAATTATAAGTACAATACATGTCTATTTCTGCTTCAGCAGAAATAGACATGTATTAAAATTATTACATATAACTTATGTCAGTGTTAGTTATTCTGTGCACACCCTGGTCAACGTAGTTTCATTTTTTTACTGATGTACTTACATTTGACCTTTGTAGATACCTTACAATCATGAAATTAGACACAACATGACGAGTATTAATATGAAAATTAATGTTGACAACACCTGTGAAGTGGGAGTTGGTAATGTTTGCAATGTACCCACATCTTCATCTGATACCATGCTGATGGCCACAGAAAAAGGCTTAACAGATCCTCTTAAAGCTGTCAAATACAGTGAATTGGACAAGGAAAATCAGAATATCAAAAATAGCAAGAGCAACTTTGAGAACAACATTTTGGATGTTTCCTTTGGTGGTAACCCTGATGAAGTTTCTTCCATTAATCGAAATGATGGGAACATGGCTATCAATAATGACAGCAATGAACCCATTTATCAGGTATGCATATATCTATCTTATTCTTCTTCCATAAATTATGTCTTAAATGTTAAAATTTTTCCTGAATCTCATTCTTAGTCAATAAGTCATTAAGCAAAACTTGTTCTTTAATGGATAAAATATGTTTCCATTTTATTAAAGGTTTACTCTTTGTGTATTAATTATTTATTTATTCAGAAACCAGTCGATCAAGACTCTGGTCTCCTCTTAGACAGTGATCAAGAAGTTATTGATTCTGATGCAGTGTCAGAAACATTTGAGGATACACTATTAATTGGTTTAGAGCCAACGTTGGCAAGCACTCCAGTTGTTAAAAAAATCACAAACAAAAATGCGAAGAATGAGAAGGTGGGTTAACTTGATTTGTTATTAAAAAGATAGGCCAGCAAGATTTTTATGTTTTTCAGAAACTACTAGAACTTTTCCTCCTAAAAACCTTTAAACATATAAACATATATATAGCTTACGATTTCACCACCAATGTTGCGAAGTGTGAAAGGGAAGTTTTTTTATATATTTTATAAAAATGTCCTAATTGTTATTACTAGTACTGGAAGGGTAGAAAATACAGTTTGTCATATTCTAGTAAGGTCGCGATTTTCTCTAATGTTTAGCCCCAGTGTGACTATATTTTGCAATTGCATAGGCATTGCTTTATAATTTTTGAATGCACTTATGGTTTTTTGGCGTTTCATATATTTCAGAAAAAAGTTAGTAGTTGTTGTAGAAATACTGGCCTCCTAAAATTTATCCTGTCAATAGTGAAATTATACTTACATTTTTAAATCAATTACCTAATCTAGATATTATTGCTCAATATCACAAAGATTTTACTTCTCTAATTTTCATACAATATCTTTAGTGATCATTACATGCAAATACGTGGCTTGTTTTAGTAAGTTTTTAAAGCTTGTAAAATTACCTTCGAAGTAATAAAAAGCAATCAAATGCATATTAGGTCTTGGAAGAATGGCAGTTTGAACATCACTGCTTAAAATTTAAAGATCCAATTATAACATATTCTCAAATTTTTGCAGCCTTTTTAAATAAAACATCAATGTGTTTTTCTATAAAACATTATACTTAAACTATAAAACAGAAAATAATCTCTCTAATAATAGCTGCCGTCTGTCAGTCCGGAATATAAAAAGTTGTGCTACGGAATTAAGAACACAAAACGTGATATATTTTAATATTTATATATACATTTTTTGAAACCCCACCAACCACCCATAGATTTTCTCTCTCTCATCATTTTACAAAAATTTAAAATCCCATTTTATTTTAGAGCCCCAATAATAGTTTTTTTATATTTTCACAAAAAACAAAATTTGTATATTGCCAGACAGAACTCTTTGTCAGAACAAAAACATATATTTTCCAAACGTCTTTTAATTTCTAGCAGTGAGAGGATTTGTTGTACTTAACTTTCTCAATTTATCTTCAGAAAGCAACTCGACATCCCGATAGACCATGTTTTATTTGTGGCAAAATGTTTAGCCGCTTGACAAGGCATATTAAACGAATCCAGTGCATTTTTAACAACATCGTCGTTTTTAGAAA
This sequence comes from Hydractinia echinata, assembly GCA_030067915.1. NCBI lineage: Eukaryota > Metazoa > Cnidaria > Hydrozoa > Anthoathecata > Hydractiniidae > Hydractinia > Hydractinia echinata. Next base: position 49,432 of record JASGCC010000579.1, read on the forward strand.
AGATGTGTCAATTTCGGATGAAAATTGTTATGTGTTCCCAAGTACTCAAAACTCTGACAGACACTGTTCTGGTTGGCATAGTTTAACAAGTGTATGCGAAAATCTCCCAATTATTGACAAAACTCGCATAACTGGTACAACAAATCGACACCGATTGAGTACACTGGTTGCTGCTTTAAATCTTAGTGATGGAGAAAAAAACCTTGCTTACAAACATTTTGGCCACAGTAAGGAAATGAATGAAAAAGTGTATCAGGCACCTGCAGCACATCAACAATTGATGTCGACTGGAAAGCACTTACTTAATATTGACTCAAGTAAGTTTTTTTAAATTTTGCTTTAAATTTATCTTTTTGTTTTGTGATTGAAAATGGTGTTGTGAAAAGTGTAAAATCCATAAATTTATTTTTAATTATGTATTTTTCCAGATAAAAAAAGTAATACCTTTAAAATTAAATTGACATTTTAGACAAAGCATATCAGTCCTTCCACTGTGGTATCGGCAAAGGATTCCTTGGAAAGGAAGTTAGGTAGGTGATAATATATTTGTTGTTGACTTTGCAGAACGGTCATTTTTGAAAGAAGCCCTATATATATAAAAGTATACGTAGACATTTTTAAAAATAAAATTGGCGGGTTTGAGAAAAATCGTTTTTTCAACGTCAATCAAATTAAATTTCCAGCAAAATATTTTTTTTAAATAAATTGAATTATTCGTCAATTTTAAAAATACAATTGCCGAGAAAATAAATACCTGCAAAAATTACTTACTTTTCCTCTGCACCAAATTTAACATTTTTTAAGCGCAGTATTTAATGCTGTCAATTCCCCAAACCTAGGTTTCTCTCCATTAAAGATATAACGCATAACTGTCACCGTTGCTAACCTAACTGTAGAGGGAGACAACACTAAATTTCGGGAAATTTAACCACCTATTTAAATTTATTGACCCGCCCAACCCTTTTATTAGATCTTTTTTCCCCTCCAATTAACTAGATTGAAAAAAAGTTTCAGTAGAATTGGGAAATCAAGAAAAGCAAATGTTCATATTTTAATGAAAGTCTTCAAAAATGCCATAAGGAATACAAGTTTATATACATGTAACACAAGAAATAATCTAACTTTCTAATAAAGAAGTCAGAATAAATCAAAGCCATTGTGATCAAAATTGAGTGAAAAACTAACCCCTTCCCCTGATATTTATTGAGCTGCCTGAATAACTTCTTGTTGTGATAATGTGCTAAAAAACTATGTATGCCTAGTTTCTCCATCTTCCTATCAAACTTAAAAGTAAAGTAGATCTTGTTTCTTTAGAATGTGTAGATAAACTTTTACCAACATTTTGGATGATTATACTTGCATACTTTCAATTTAGTGCGGTCAGTAGAAAAGAAAAAGAAAATATGCAGTCAACAAACAAAAACACGAGTATTCAGTAAGAGGGATGATTCTTCAGAAGAAGAGACGCTTAGAAAAGGTACAATAATAATGAGGATGTATTAATGAATAATACCTAAGGCAAATATCTAGCCATCTAGCAACATATTCCTCTTTGTTTGGTTAGACATTCAAAGTCCTTGACTTTTATTTGAACATTAAAGTGGAAATGCCTTTGTTGGCTGGTTAAACGCCCGAGTGTTTAGTTTAGCAAAGGGAAACTTTATTAAAGCATAGGTTTTTTCTCATTGACTCGTGTTACAAAAGGTAAACTGTAAAAACGGCGCTAGAAGAGTTCCAGAAGAGGTTAAATTACAAACAGTTTCATATTTCAAGAATTATTAATATTATATCACCATTGGTGTTTATTATTCTAGCCGTTTATTCGATCTTTTGAGGTATTTATTGCAGTTTAGCTGAAACGAAAAGGTTTGGAAAAAAAGTTTATCGACTACGACAAAAAACGCCAAACGTCAGTAAAGGTGACGTTTCATCTAAGGAAGTGTTATATAAAACAAGTAAACAAAAATATTATTTCGATGCTTATTAGTACTTACCTAGTAACATTTCTAAAAATGTTACAAAAATCGTGATTATAGTCACTTACTATATACGTCTGCAAAAAGAACGTCTTAGTGGTTTGTTGTGCAATAAAAGTTTTTATTTTATAAAATAGTGGAGATAAAGAAGTCGAACCAGACGATGTTAGACTTGCAGAAAATGATTTTTCAGAAAAAGAAACAATAAAAGGTATGATAATATAATCCAACCTATTCTTTGGACTAATGCTTGCGTGATTGAACTTGGTGATTTTATCTGTATTGAACTTGGTAATTTTATCTGTATAAATGTTTTAACGATCAAAATGAAGTCGAATCAAAGACTTTTTTCTCGTGAATAATATTGAAGATGTTGACTAGAAACCGTAATACAGTTTAATCTGAAATCTTGTTGTTTTTTTCTTTTTTATATATCGTAGTGATCCGAACAAAAAAAAGCTTTAAAAATGCTGGGCGCCTAATAGAATACGGCAATATGTTTATAATTAATTTACTTATTTTTTGACTTTCAGTTTGCACAGTGAGGTATTTCCAATGGAGTAAGGAGAACAACGAACTTCTTTATCAGAAGATGGGAGTGTATGTTAGAGATAGGAGTGCTGGATGGCCTTGTTAGTATCTTCTTTTTGTTTTGTTTTTCACTATCATTGTGTAAAAAGCGCCAGATTAAAATTTGTTTTTTTTACATTTCTAGCTGCCGATGATATGAAAAGAGTGGCCGACGAGTTCGGTATTTCAGTTTATAAACTCCGAGCAAAAATTAACAACGAAAGAACGAAATGGGATCGTGTTGTCGCGAAGAGAGGAAATCAACTGAAAATGTAATTTTAAATGTAAGCATCTATACACCTGGTTAGCCCTCACTGCTCCGCCCATTATACGACCTTTCTCTGATTTTCGCTGAGTTGCACTCACAACATAAATCTAATCCTGACCGCTGTGAGAAAAACAGAGTAAGAATAAAGGCCAGCAAGAGCCAGCGTGTATGGGCAAAAAAATTTTGATATATACACCCGTTTTGTTTTCTGTACCAAGAACTTTACTGTTCATAGATTTGTTAGTCCATTTTTAACATTGATTTTGTTCACAAGTTTTATTAACGTGACACTAGTGGTGTGCTTCTTCATTTTTTTACTACACGACTATTATGAACCACTGTATGCTTAATTCTTTGAATATTAGTATTTTAGTTTTTAGTTCTCTTTTTATATGTATATTATATCTAACTGACGTATATGGGAAAAGGATAAATATTTTTTGTTTTCAATTCTCCGTTGTTTTTTTAACATTGATACGAAGGCTTTTTTCCAATACCCGTTGACAATTTGCTCTAAATCTGTTTGATACGATTGCCTGAAACAGATAAGAAAAATCTTGCGCAAGTAAGATTTCTAAACTTTGGCCACTCTCTGTGATTGAAGGAATTTGCTCCAAAATTTGGAATGATTAGTAATTTTTATTTTGTAAGCGCAGTAATCATTCGGAATCGAGAATTTCACGATGTCAACCGCATTTTTTAGGTAGATTTTTACTTAAACTACAACATATTGCATTCCTAAACTGCTTTCCCGACTGGAATTGTATTACTGCATGTTACATACGATAAGTAAAAACAATATGAAAAAATCCACTTTAGGTCAAATTAGTGTGTAAAATTACGTAAAGTGGAAGCAAAACCATCTAAAAACTTCTAATGGACTTTTTTTTTTAAAATCAGCCAAATCGAATCGGTGGCCACATCGTTGAACAGGGCTTCGCACATGTGTTATTTTGACATATCTATTAAATAAGCAAAGTCAGTACTTTCCGAAAAAATCGGCTTTAAATGGAAGTCCATACAAAGTTTTTATTTTCACTAAAGGCCACTTAAGGTCGATTTAGCGTTATATATATATATATATATATATATATATATATATATATATATATATATATATATATATATATATATATATATATATATATATATATATATATTATATATATATATATATATATATATATATAATTGTCTTTGTTTCTTTCCTGTGTGTATATATATATATATATATTTAGATTAACTAGTCGTTAGCCCGTGGAAAAATCCACGGGTTCGCCCGTCGCAGCTAAGCTACCATTTTGCGTGACAGACAGACAGACAGACGGACAGACGTATACGGGCATTATAATATAGATTATATCGGTTATTAATTTACTGTCATAGTAAAAAATTTAGATTAAATGGCGATCGGAATCTTATTCCAATGAGAAAAAGTCTGTCGAGAAACGTATATTTTTGCCATTTAAAATGGATTTTAAAACCTTTTTAGGAGATAAGTACTAGTACAGACGGTACAGACAATATGGCATTTATTTTTAAGTTCGGATATGTCTGTCTGGTTATTTCGGAGACTTTAGACGTCATATTGTACGAGATTTCAGTGCGATAACTAATTTACCAGTAGTGCGAAACTTCTTAAAACATAATTCCAAAATGAAACGAAATACGGGAAACTTCAAAAAACCATAAAAGTAAATTTACCGTGACTAGTACATAATAAATCTAGTTCTTGTAGTTTCTTTTCGCAATTCACATTTTCGTAAAATAAGAAGCATTTTTTATAGAAATGTAATAGATAAACGTCGTTGTAGAAAATTGTGGACAATAAAAAATTGCATATGCATGTTAAAGACAGACAAATTAAGAAAAACAAATTTGTTTTCAAAAGTTTTGTTTTGATAACATTCGAAATTATTTTCTGTTAAGCATTTGTTGTTTTTGTATTAAAAATGTCTCCTCTTAGCCAACCACGTTAGAGAAATTTTTCGTGCTAGTAATAACGGTGAAAATGCAATATATTCTATTTTTATTTTCGAGTTGAATGTCTCCTAAAAAACTCTTATGAAACATCTCACCAAATAACCAGTGCTTATTGGGGAAAAACGTAATGACATAATAACACCTGCAAGTTAATACATTTATTTTAATTCATATTAATTGCAGGTTCAACAATCCATATTTTTTTACATTTACATCTATTCACAGAAAACAAATAACTGTTATTTTTATATCCACTTATCAACATCTTTACCAATCAGTCCAGACTGTTCAGCATGCTAAAAAAACTGAAGTAAAATAAATAAAACATGAAATAAATTAATTTTAAGTAAAATATATATTTTTAAATACTAACGCAATATTTTCCTCAAGCCGTTAATAATTCTTTTCCATTTTCAATACATCATATTTCGAAGAATGCAAGTAGTAGTTGTATATAGTAGACTATCTTTGAACACTCTCCACCTGGAACACCTGTTGTGCCGCGTTTTGTAATAAATTGCTCATTTCCCTTGAACAAATTTTCCAGCTCTTCTCGAGTTCAAAATATAAAAAGTTTTCGAACTTTAACAATTAAAAGATACGTGAGGAAGCACATTATTACCGGTTTGGTGATTTAGAAATTACTGTAGCTTGGCTTTACCCACATGCTTAGAGGTTCGCTTTCCATTAAAGCTTGTTTTTTTTCTTGTTTATTTACTTTGTTTTATTTATTTATTTATTTATTTATTTATTTATTTATTTATTTATTTATTTATTTATTTATTTATTTATTTATTTATTTATTTATTTATTTATTTATTTATTTATTTATTTATTTATTTATATTATTAATCTGTCGTTTGGTCGACAAAATTTTAACAAATATATACCATTAAGTCGACAGCCGTTTTAGGTCGACAATTTCATGTCGACTCAACGTTTTTTTAATTTTCGTCAAAAAAAATTTCGAGCACGTGAGCTTTAAGCACTATGATAATTTTTTTTTAAAGACTCTTTTTAACGGTCTTGCCTGCCAAACTAGTATTTTTATAAAATTATCATGGTAAGTATCGCTTACGAGCCTGTCGACTTAAGGTACCAAATTAATAGCCAAAATAAAAAACGTGTATTAAGTCGACTGCTTTATAAATCAATTTTTTTCGTGCGTGATTTGTTTTTTTGCTTTTAAAGTCTCTTAAACATGGAACTAGGTATAGTTTTATCTCCTGCAAATGTTAGTAAAGCCAAAGTATTGTCGGTTTTCAATATAATTTTTGGGGTTTATTCATTCCATAGCTTTAACCTACAGATCAATATTCAGGGTGAAATATCCCCTTGTATGATATCCATTTAAAGGGAAACATTTTCCCTCGAAAATTTGAGGGTCCAAAATGTTAATGCGACAAAACCTTCGTTATAGGGCATATTTTATAACCTTAAGTCGACTATAAAAATAATAACTTTGAAAGCACGAATAAAGTCTGTGTTTCGTAAAATTTTGACAAGGGCATGCCTATATTCAGAAAATATCAGCAAATTCTTCTAAAATTGTTCCGCGAGCTGCCCAAATTCTTATAGAACATATTTTTCAGCCTAAGTCGATTATCAAAAGAATAATTTTAAAAGCATGGATAAAGTCTGTGTTTCGTAAAAGTTTGACATGGGCATGCCTATATTCAGAAAATATCAGCAAATGCTTCTAAAATTGTTCCGCGAGCTGCCCAAATTCTTATAGAACATATTTTTTAACCTTAAGTCGATTATCAAAAAAATAATTTTAAAAGCATGGATAAAGTCTGTGTTTCGTAAAAGTTTGACATGGGCATGCCTATATTCAGAAAATATCAGCAAATTCTTTTAAAATTGTTCCGCTAGCTGCCCAAATTTTTATAGAATATATTTTTCAACCTTAAGTCGATTATCAAAAGCCGAGTTTTGAAAGCACGAATAAAGTATGTATTTCGTAAAAGTTTGACACGGGCATGTCTATACGAGAAAATATCAGCAAATTCTTCTAAAATTGTTCCGCGAGCTGCCCAAATTCTTACAGAACATATTTTTAAACCTTAAGTCGATTATCAAAAAAATAATTTTTAAAAGACGAATAAAGTCTGTAATTCGTAAAATTTTGACATGGGCATGTCTATACGAGAAAATATCAGCAAATGCTTCTAAAATTGTTCCGCGAGCTGCCCAAATTCTTGAAGAACATATCTTTCAACCTTAAGTCGATTATCAAAAGAATAATTTTGAAAGCATGGATAAAGTCTGTTTCGTAAGGGTTAGTGTTAGGGTTAGGGTTAGGGTAAAATTTGACATGGGCATGCCTATATGAGAAAATTACAGCATATGCTTCTAAAATTGTTCCGCGAGCTGCCCAAATTCTTATAGAACATATTTTTCAACCTTAAGTCGATTATCAAAAGCCGAGTTTTGAAAGCGCGAATAAAGTCTGTATTTCGTAAAAGTTTGACACGGGCATGTCTATACGAGAAAATATCAGCAAATTCGTCTAAAATTGTTCCGCGAGTTGCCCAAATTATTATAGAACATATATTTTAACCTTAAGTCGATTATCAAAAGAGCAATTTTGAAAGCATGGATAAAGTCTGTGTTTCGTAAAAGTTTGACATGGGCATGTCTATACGAGAAAATATCAGCAAATTCTTCAAAAATTGTTCCGCGAGCTGCCCAAATTCTTATAGAACATATATTTTAACCCTAAGTCGATTATCAAAAGAATAATTTTGAAAGCATGGATAAAGTCTGTATTTCGTAAAATTTTGACATGGGCATGCCTATATTCAGAAAATATCAGCAAATGCTTCTAAAATTGTTCCGCTAGCTGCCCAAATGTTTCAATCCTATGTATCTAGCTATATCGCTTGTATTTTGAATTTATTATAGACATTACTGATATTATGTCGACTTAATGATGTATTTTCCTTATGACTGAAAATATGTCGACCTTATATAATATTGTTAACATCTCTCAAATTATGTCCACTTAATGATGTTATTGTCCCTATGACTGAAAATATGTCGACCTTATATAATATTGTTAACATCTCTCAAATTATGTCGACTTAATGATGTATTGTCCCTATGACTGAAAATATGTCGACCTTATATAATATTGTTAACATCTCTCAAATTATGTCGACTTAATGATGTATCCCTATGACTGAAAATATTTGTAGTTTAACATGCCAGCTTCGTGAAATATAGGTAAGCATTCACAACAAGTTTACAATTGCATAATATTTTCAATATTTATGAAGCAAATCCAAAAACAATTTTGAATTGAAATTTCGATCCTAATTAAAGAGAAAGAAAACGAAACGGCTAACGGAGTGTGTATTCAAGATTTTCAAACAAAACAAGCAACAATATCGTAGATTATTACAAATTTCTTCTAGTAATAGATTTAACAAGGATGAATAAAAGTGTTCACAAGTACAAAATGATTTAGGGAAATGGGTAGTAAAACTTTATTATTTTATGCAAGTTTTGCTTTCATCTTAAAATAGATTTACACTAAGAAGTAGAAAAAGGAAACCTTCCAATAGCCTGTTTTCTTTGTCAAACTAAAACAAACCCGATCCTATCGATTGTGGCATATTGCAGGTCTAAACCAACACGCTTTAATTCGAACAGGTAATTTTGTACCTGTTTAAAGGAAAATGTTCTGTAAAGGAAAAATTGTAACAGTGACTTAGAATCTTAAGTTATTTAGTCATATTTAAAATCTTAAACATAATTATTTTTGCTGACGTCAGCACACCCCAATATCTCGATTTTTCGCTACCTTGCAGCTCGTGTTGCTGGTTGTACCGTAATACGGACACTGTAGATAGTGCATCTAGATAACGCCTTTTCGACGTTGTTTACTATGCCCTCCCACCTTCCAAAGTAGAATCCTTGCAGCCTATCGATTTCATCGTCTAGTGAAACTAAAATTTAATCATCCAATTTAAATTAAAAAGAACTCTACTTACCCTTTGTTCTATACGTTACCCTATGTTTTTGAGCCTTGTAAATCTCTAATAAGGTAAAATTATGCTGTGCCGCTTCTTCTTACGAGACTACTGCATGAGCATGAGATCTGCTGACACAGTAGGCTGCGAGTCTGAATGTATTATCTATAGTGTAAATACGTAAACCGTAAAAAAGCATTAAAACCAATTAATCAGTACTGTGATATTATTTCTAGAGGAAGATCAACAGGTAAAGACTTCTCGCTACCCATGAGGAAAGACTGACTCCACCGGGTGTCAACCAAATACTTAAACTTCCCAAGGTCTGTCTACAATTACCTCATTACCATATCATCACACTCCGTATAGTTATTCAAATGAGGATGTAAACCTGTAAGTTTTATTTTTGATGCGGATGCCTAATAATCAAAAGTAGCACATTTAGTTTTAATCCCTAATGCGTTGTCGATTCTTCGTTTTAAGCCATATTCTTCCAGGTTCTCGTCTGCTTGCAAAACTGCGATTTTGCAGAAAAATTACTAAAGTATTTTGCCATCACAGTCACCTGAAGCAAATTTTCACCATCAAGTGAAATCCATGTAGGAATAAACTCCATGATGCTTAAGAAACTTTGGAATGTGATGACTAGTTTCATGTGAATTTTAAAGATACGTACATTACTCTATTTCTTTTAGCTCACCTGTGCTATTTTTCACATTATTTTCATCTCGCAACTTATTAAATAGATAGTCTGTCTCTAAATCACGTCTTTCTTTTTTGCCTTAAAATTTTATGTTTTACGTCCAAACGTGCTTACAAAAGTTGAATAACTTTAAATACGTACTTTTTGTAATTGCACCATGTAACCGTTGTTTCTCGTAGTGATACTGTGACTTGTGAATTGGAAATACCCCGTGTAATTTGAACAACAATTCTTAAGTAAAACATTTTTGACGCTCTCACATGCATGCTTACGTATTACGTTTTTGGTACTGATTGACCCATAACGATGTTTAAAACCCTTGATTCAAGGTAAAACATAATAAGACAATCCACGAATACGTAAGGTTTTGGGGGAATCATTGTCTGGTATATTCTATTAGTAAAATGAGGACCAGCGTAACTTCTTAGTTTCTCGAGGATAATTCCCAGATACTTATACTTTGCGGTTTGGTGAAATTGCTGGTTACGGTATGTTGTGTTTAGTTTAAAATTTGTACATTTTCTATTTGTTCCAAACAACATCATTTCTGTCTTTACTTTGCTAAAAAAACCCCTAAAAATTGACTTACAGCTGTTCCTGGCGTGAGGGATATGATGTGTGGCTATGATATTTACTGACCTTCTCTATAATAATAGCCGTCGTCTGTCTGTTCGTGCGTCTGTTTGTCTGTCTGTTACGGAAACACGAAGTGCGATATATAAAGGACGGGCTACCCCGTGGACTTTTCCACGGGTTAACGACTAGTTTATATTTATTTGGTAGACACCTGCATGTGAAATATTTAGGTCCCATACCTCTTAGAGCCTTTGGTCATTTCTCCACACTACCGCTTAAAAATTCTTATGAAATCCTTATAATGGTGAAATACATTAGGATTATTCTTAGAATTTGAAACTCCCAACACAACTTTATTTCGTTGAGAAAAATCATTTTGCAAAAAAAATTCTAAAAAACTTTTGTATTTCATACAATAAATCATTTTGCGTTAATTCGCAGCCGTTGGTTTTACAAAAAAATTACGTAAAAAAAGCTCGTTGATGACGTAGAAATCACCCAATTCGGACGTAGTTAGTTAGTTAGATAGTTAGTTAGTTAGGAGTTGGAAAGCAATACTATCCTCGCAAGCGAGATAGTAACAATGTCTTAAAAAAATAAGGAGCAGCAAAGGTCTTAGAATGGACCCTTGTGGGACATCGCAATAAACTTAGTTGTTCAGTTTCTTTTGAATTTCCTACTTCAACGTCTTGCGACCTTCGAAAAAAATAGTTTGTGAACCATATGATTTTAGTTTTACTAGCAATTAACTGTGACTTCCGGTGTCAAAAACCTTACTTAAGTCAATAAAGCATGAACTAACTAAATTACTGGTATCGCCATTATTTTTGATGTCATCGATCAGTAAAGTGGTTGCGTAAGAAGTCGACCTGTTTCGTCGATAGCTAAACTGATATTCTGTGCGAAGATGGTTTTCTTCTAGATGGTGAAGTAGTTATGTGTGAATTGCTCGTTCTGACCGGCAGTATTGATATCGCCCTATTAATTTGATAGATCATGCTATCACTTGATTTGTACAATAGTATAATTTTGGTTTTCTTCCAGACCCGTGGTACCTTTCCAGATGTAATCGATAGGTTTAATATGTGACTTAATGGCTTAGATATATGTTCCCGGCAGTCTTTAACTAAACATACTTGCCGCGACATTAGATTTGTCATTGTTGATGGGCTTTGATTTGTAAGGAAATATTTTCTTGGTTTTATCTTTTAGGGTCGCTTGAATTTTCTCTAATAAGTTTCTTATGGAAGTTTGCTTCAGTAGCTTTAATCATATTGTTGCACGCATTTCTTGTGTTTTTGTACGATGGTCAATCGGAATCACGTCTCGAGTTTTTAGCTTTCGTATAAAGTCTGCCAGCAATTCAATCACTGCCTTTTCCTTAATGATTGGAGCATGTTTATTAAATATCGTTTCGATCACTTTGTTACAGTATTGGAGTGTCAGTTATCTGCGTCAGTTTCATTATATACACAGGGCCAGTCGACTGCCGTGAAATCTTGGTTCATTTTTCAGGATCGTAGTTTTTTAATCCCTAACAGTTTTTACGCAAAGAGTAAATTTTTCACGGTTCTTTTGCCGGATACATGACAACATCTGATGATCACTAATGGGGGTTTCATTTACATCACACGCAGTAATCGTCAATGGTGTGTTTGTGAAAATAAGATCCATTAACGAGGTTGATTGATTATTTACTCTTGTATCGCTTTTAACAATTTTCTCATTAAAGTTTTTTGACAAGTATTTTGATTCGTCCGATGGCCGATATACGGATGATATAAAAAAGCTTTTGGTTTTTTAAGAAAAATTTCAATCCAAATATTTTCGATCCCATGGCTTCCAAATTCAACTGATCATTTATAAACATACAAACCGAGCCACTTTGGCCAAACGATCTATCTCTTTTTAAAAAAATATAGCCAGAAATTTGATATATTTCATCAATATTATAAAACTTAGTTAATAATATGCGTTTTTTGAAATAGTCATAATATCAATGTTTGTGTTTCCGTGAAAAAAAGGTTTCTAGTTTCGCAAAATTTTGCAGTAATCCACGAACGTCTGGTGATAAATCCTTATACCTCGATATCTCCACAGGACAACAACAGAAGTAATAACAAAGATTTTCTCTGCGTACTATAAAAGCGATTTCTAAGTTGTGTTTTGTTTTTTCAACAAAGCCACTACGACACGTTTTCTATAGATCAAACCGAGCATTCGTTCATATGTTTTCTCAGTCAAAGAAGCAGAAATAAAATTACTTCTCTCACTGGAGTCAATGCTACGAAGAAAAACAGACATGACTGCACTGCACACCGCCATCTTGCGCAATCTTAAATAACACATGAGTTAATTAGTGTCTCAACAACCTTACTTTTGATTAAGAGACGTCTATTAGGACAATAACTGCCAGATCGCTCACCAAAATATTTAAATACAGGAACGACAGATGTCAGCATCCTGACACTTCCTAAACAGACTTTAGAGAATATGCTAGCGTGCATTTCTGTGGTTCGTTTAGAAGTGGAGTAATTCTTTCTTGTTTGAAAAAATCCTATCTAAACACCAGAAATCATGTGACCCGAAAGTTTTTGTGGGCATGTCCATTCTTTTTTATGGCTCATTTATGTCACTGTCGGGTCTTCGGGTCTAGTAAAAGACGCCTGTTGCCAACAGTAATACTTCGCCGTTAAAGATGGAGATATTATTAACAAAGGTCAATTGCAGGAAAATTACAGAAATGTATTAGGAGAACACAAAGGACTGCTTTCGAGAGGGAATATAAGCATAAATATTTAGAAGAAACAATAAATTTCGTATTGATTGAAGATATAGTCGATCGGGATATCGATAATCAAATCCTAAAATCTGTCCTAGACTCCAGTAAATATTTTAAAATGGTAAATCAGTTCGGCGAATTCTAATACTAGTTAGACACACTAAAGAAATATATTTGTAAAATTATCCCAATATTCTAAAACAGATGACTTTGCCTCTTTAATAACGACGTAAAAACAAAAACAATTATTAGATAGTGATCAATAGCTATATACAACCTTTACAGGCTAATGATAAATCGTTATTCAGGTCTGTAAATTACACATATTCTGGTCTTGGAAATAGACTTAATAAAATGGCAATCTATTATTACAGAACGATAAAGCGTATTTGAGTTTAAAATATAAATATAAAAATTTCATTATGTTTCAGATAATACCCAACCCTGTCAGGTGAATGAATTACGAGCTGGCCTGGCTGACCGGACTAGCGATCACGTGAGGCGAAATGGCCCGGTTATGAGAGCTGAAAAAAGGTCACCAAGTTTTGGTAATATTTTGCAAAGGGACCTAAATTGAATTTAAATTACATTAATCTTAAAAAATATATTTCATCCACCTACAAATAATTAATGCTTATTTTGTTGAAAAATGAACTGAAATTAACACTGTAAAATTTAAGATTTTCTTAATTCAATTAGTTATTAAGTTTCTAACTAAAACTAAAACTAAAAACTTAATAACATAAAAAAAATTTCGTATAAGTTGTTTTTTCTTATTCCTGAGTAAAATATACTTGGTGAAATGCAAAATATTATTGAAGTAAAATTATCTTACTATTGCATTACAATAACTTTTACTTACAATCTGATTCATGTAAAAGTGTAAGAAGAATTTACTGAATAGAAGCCATAATTCTTCACAACTTATAACAATTTTTCACCAGTGAATTTACAGAAAATAAATAGAAATATGTGATAAATGAAACTGCTTATCGTTACAAGTTTTAGTAACATATGCACAAACGAGCGGACTCGGTATTAAAAAAACTAAAAAACTTGGCGACGGATTTGTCGTCCACGGACTACGATGGATACTTTTGTGGCTAAATTAATTTTAAGCGCGTATTGGAACTTAAAATTTTAGCCTCTCGGCAATAACGGTAAGCGCGCTTTAAAAAATATCGTTTGACCAGAGGGAGAATAATGAACTTAAAATTAGTTCATCGTAATTCACATTTACTGGACAATCCCTTAACCCTATTCAGACCGGCCTGTTTGAGGCCACTTAAAACCAACAGTGTGCACATAGAGCGCAGGGTCGGCACCGGCTAAATAGATTTGTTCCGTAAAAGCTGAGATTTTTGTGCAATACATTGATGTGTTCATGAAGCTTCTTTTTTATATATTGCCTGTAAGGAGTGCATGAAAATTAAATGGGCGCTAAATCTAGGTGCACGAAAAAAAATGCGCGAAGTTTGTAATTAAGGTATAGACACAGAATATTCTCTTGCGAAAAATAAGCACTTATGTTTCACCTCTCATCTATTTTGTACATGGAACGGAACGAGAGATACAGTAATAACAGTAGTTACACATTACTATTATCATTTATAAATATAAAAAATACACAAAACGTCAACAAAAAACTTATGCAACGGATTTTTAACAGCCACATGTTCTTCGATTATGTCACTGAGGTCATACTTTAGAGGAATGATTGATTCACCGGCAAACGTAATTACACGCTAATAAATATTGTAATCAAGTAGTTTCTCAATCTTTCAGTTTCAATACCCCATAAATTGTTCTTCAAATCTTTCAGTTTCGAAAGTATTAACCAAATGAACACATTCACCAGACAAAAAAAGCTTGGTTAACAATCCGAATATTGGAAGCATTGTTTGCTCGTCCACATCGACAGCTACAACACATTTATTTACAATATATTTTGTTTCATAAGGAATAATTCACGAATGTGGTGAAAGATATTTATCATTACATAACTCACAGTCTGTATTCATTCTTCTCATTGTCAGGCAGAAACTTTCCTTTGTTTTCCTGTATCTCCAACTCATAGGTATCATTTATTGCCGAATCAAGTTCCGTAGCAGTACTGCTTACTGTGACAGTGACAAACACAATGTTTTAAACCAGCACAAATGATTTAAAAATTTTATGAAGAGCTTCAAAGCGCATACAGGAATAACGTACTGGTGGACCAAATTGATAAATCGTTTCCGATATCTCCAATAAATACTGATAGCTTAGGTATCAAATGTGATTCTGGGAAGAGCAGCTGAAATTATCATAATGTTGCCTTGTCAAATCTTCTAAATAACCCACAGTACCAACGCTGATGACTGGAGAAAACAATATCTGTGTCAGTTTACATAGTTCCAACAAAAACCTATAATATCCATCATCTTTATCAACAAATCTTTATAGAGATTTTAGAGTTTTCTGCACTAACTTTCAGCTGCCTCTCTCCTGCTATGAAAACGCTTTGTTTCAATGGCTCTGGTTTACTTTTTCCATTTGCATATGAAAACTGAAATCGTTTTAGCTGATAATTGAATTCCTCCAAGATAAACAGATGACGTTCCATAAGAGCACTTAATGACAATTGACACTCATAGGGCAAAATCCCCTCAAGAAAAACATGCATGATGTCATGGGGCAGTTGTTTAGTTATTTCAAAATCCTGTAGGCTTAATAGAGCAGATCGATACAAAATACCATATGTTGTTTGAAGTTCACTCTTTAAATAAAACGAAACATCCTCAAATTTGCCAAAAAATAAACGTTATCATATTTGGTGAGGGGTCGTTTGTTACTAAAATACTGTGTGAATTTTGTGATCACTTAAGGTTGGTTTCCATTAACATAAAAAGTGTTGAGCAACTGTTTCACAACAGTCGTACAACAGTTGCGACTTTATTGGAAATTCTGCAGATTAGAGGGAATTTGTCTGTGATGATTTTTCACGTTTTTTTATTAAGAAACATACTTTTTCTGAAAAGTTATAGAGTCTGGCCCCTGCTTTATGCCTTTAAAATGCTTTTAAGCAAGAGCCCTGTATCAATCCAAGTTTTAATTTTCTCAATATCTTACGAGACAGCAGAAAGACGTAATCAGAATTATATACTTCGCGCGGGTAGAATGATTTGTATATTTTGTTAGTACTTTAACTTCTCTCTTTTCAATATTTCAATATTTTCTCACTATACCAAACCCTTTACTAGTAAAACCAAATGGTTATAAGTAATACTTACTTGTAATCTCTAACTGTTACAAGTAACAATTACTTTCCGTAAGTAAAACATTGAACAAAAATTTTTAAAATGAACCTTAAGTCGACAGAGAAATTTGAAGAAATAGAAAACGAATAACGGATCGTATTTCCATGGTTTTAAGTTGATCCTTAAGTCGACAGATAAATTTGAAGAAATGGAAAACGAATAACGGATCGTATTTCCATGGTTTTAAGTTGATCCTTAAGTCGACAGATAAATTTGAAGAAATGGAAAACGAATAACGGATCGTATTTCCATGGTTTTAAAATGATCCTTAAGTCGACATATAAATTTGAAGAAATGGAAAACGAATAACGGATCGTATTTCCATAGTTTTAAGTTGATCCTTAAGTCGACAGATAAATTTGAAGAAATGGAAAACGAATAACGGATCGTATTTCCATGGTTTTAAATGAACCTTAAGTCGACAGATAAATTTGAAGAAATGGAAAACGAATAACGGATCGTATTTCCATAGTTTTAAGTTGATCCTTAAGTCGACAGATAAATTTGAAGAAATGGAAAACGAATAACGGATCGTATTTCCATGGTTTTAAAATGAACCTTAAGTCGACAGAGAAATTTGAAGAAATAGAAAACGAATAAACGGATCGTATTTCCATGGTTTTAAGTTGATCCTTAAGTCGACAGATAAATTTGAAGAAATAGAAAACGAATAACGGATCGTATTTCCATGGTTTTAAGTTGATCCTTAAGTCGACAGATAAATTTGAAGAAATGGAAAACGAATAACGGATCGTATTTCCATGGTTTTAAAATGATCCTTAAGTCGACATATAAATTTGAAGAAATGGAAAACGAATAACGGATCGTATTTCCATAGTTTTAAGTTGATCCTTAAGTCGACAGATAAATTTGAAGAAATAGAAAACGAATAACGATCGTATTTCCATGGTTTTAAAATGAACCTTAAGTCGACAGAGAAATTTGAAGAAATAGAAAACGAATAACGGATCGTATTTCCATGGTTTTAAGTTGATCCTTAAGTCGACAGATTAAATTTGAAGAAATAGAAAACGAATAACGGATCGTATTTCCATGGTTTTAAGTTGATCCTTAAGTCGACAGATAAATTTGAAGAAATGGAAAACGAATAACGGATCGTATTTCCATGGTTTTAAAATGATCCTTAAGTCGACATATAAATTTGAAGAAATGGAAAACGAATAACGGATCGTATTTCCATAGTTTTAAGTTGATCCTTAAGTCGACAGATAAATTTGAAGAAATGGAAAACGAATAACGGATCGTATTTCCATGGTTTTAAAATGAACCTTAAGTCGACAGATAAATTTGAAGAAATGGAAAACGAATAACAGATCGTATTTCCATGGTTTTAAGTTGATCCTTAAGTCGACAGATAAATTTGAAGAAATGGAAAACGAATAACGGATTGTATTTCCATGGTTTTAAAACGATCCTTAAGTCGACAGAGAAATTTGAAGAAATATAAAACGAAAAACGGATCCTATTTTCATGGTTTTAAATAGATCCTTATGTCGACAGATAAATTTGAAGAAATAGAAAACGAATAACGAATCGTATTTCGATGGTTATAAATTAATCCTTAAGTCGACAGATAAATTTGAAGAAATGGAAAACGAATAACGGATCGTATTTTCATGGTCATCGACAATACATTTATCCCAGCATTGACAGCGGGACATAAATGTACTGAAAACGAGAGAATATTACTGAGTTTACGAATTCGCTATGGTTGTATGGAAATTGTGATATTAGTCGAATCATCAAGAGAGAACATGAAAATTCTGTTGAAATGACAAAACAACTAGCAGAAAGATTTAAACTACAGCAAACGTCCTATAAATTTGACAAACAGTTACACAATGATATCAAAAACAAAATCCTTAAACAGAAACTAATGTTGCATAACGAAAAACTGAAAGAAGATCGCCAATACATGACGAATGAGCAACTATGAGCAAATGATTGGCGACAATGAAAGGTGCTTCAAGTTGGTTATCAGCACCTCCATTAAAATCCGAGAATTATGCACTCAACAAAAGAGAGATTTATGATGCCATACGAATGAGATATCTGTGGTATTTGAAGTTCCTACCAACAATTTGTGCATGTGGAAAACGTTTCACGATCGACCGTGCTATGTCATGTGTCAAGGTAGCTTATTCATCAACGTCAGGACGAATTAAGAGATACTTTGGCAAAAATATCTGAAGAGATTTCCAATGATGTAGAAACAGAACCACATTTACAATCGCTGACTGGAGAAAAATTAAGCAATTCTGCAAACTCCACAGATGAAGCTAGACTCGACATTAGCGTTAGAGGATTCTGGCAACGAGGTCAACGAGCATTTTTTGACGTAAGGGTATTTAACCCATTCGCTTTGACACGCCTCAATCACACATTGCCTAATGCATTCAAATCGAATGAAAACATCAAGAAACGTGCATATGGCCAAAGAGTGCTAGAAGTAGAACACGGAACATTCACACCGCTGATATTCACACCATATGGAGGATCCAGTCGAGAGACAGACCATTTTATCTCCACTCTGTCACACAAAGTAGCGGAAAAGAGAAACCTCGGTACAAAGTATCGTTACAAACTGGCTTCCGACGAAATTATCATTTTGTTTACTGCGTTCAGCAACACTCTGTGTTCGAGGATCAAGAAATACAAAACGAAGGTTAATAAAAGTAGATGTTGATTTGTCTCGAGATATCAAATGAAATGAGCCGACTTGTCAACTGACAGATTTTTCTATGTTCTTTATGGTTCAATATAATAGACACCATTTTTCGGTTATTCCGAATAAGTATTAACCACTAAGATGGATTGTGTAAGTCTTATTGATTTTAATATATTATTGTTTATTTATATATAAAAAAAAATTTAAATGATCCTTAAGTCGACAGATAAAATTTGAAGAAATAGAAAACGAAAAACGGATCGTATTTTCATGGTTTTAAATTGTTTCCTAAGTCGACAGATAAATTTGAAGAAATGGAAAACCAATAACGGATCGTATTTCGATGGTTATAAATTGATCCTTAAGTCGACAGACAAATTTGAAGAAATGGAAAACGAATAACAGATCGTATTTCCATGGTTTTAAAATGATCCTTAAGTCGACAGATGAATTTGAAGAAAAAAGAAAACGAATAACGAATCGTTTTGACTTGATGTCGACAAAGAACACAAGGAGAGAAGTGGATAAATTGCTCCTTAAGTCGACAAATAAATTTAAAGAAAATGAAAATCAAGTAAGATACGCGCTTATAAGAATTCCGAGGCTGAAAATGGGTGAGAAATTAAAAACATCCCAGGAATATGCGTGACTTTGTGCTCTAGATATGAAATTTTGTATGATTTCCAAAAATTTGACCAGAGGTTCAATTCTTGTTGCGTATCAAGTAAACTGAACTTCTTTGTCATTTGTTTCCTTACTTCCATTGATGTGTGAGAGTACAGTAGACTCCCGGTTATTCGAACCTGCACTTATTCGAATAATTCGGTTATTCGAAGTGAGATGGCGTTCCCCTTGGATCTGCTTACCCAACTCAGGCAAAAACACTTCTCGGTTTATTCGAACTTCAGTTATTCGAATAATTCGGTTATTCGAAGTGATTTTTATTCCCCTTGGGGCCAATTATAGGCTAAGTCACCCTCAGTTATTCGAATTTTTCTTATTGGGAGATCGTCGAGTGAGAACATTGATTTTCTGCGATTAAAAACACTTTTTTTCTTCAAAAAATCAGGTTTCAATATTCATGGCTATTTACACTCTTCAAGCAATTTCTTCAAAAGTTCAATATTTCTCCTTCGGTGATGTTCTACCAGATGCTTCCAACAAATACCTATCATGCCAAAGGTGAAAGATGTGCTGGTGGAAGAGCAGCAAAGTTCGTTTAACAGGACTTGCAGCAGGAAATGCCCTAGGTTGAAAAGTCCATCCCATTAAGGTTAAGTTGAAAATCTGGCGGGAAAACGATTTTCAGTTATTCGAACTCCCGGTTATTCGAAGTAAATTCTTATCCCCCTTGAGGCTTCGAATAACCGGGAGTCTACTGTAGTTCGTTTCTGAATTATCAAATTGCCTTCAAAGATTATCATTGGGAATATTAGGGCTCGTTATATGTATATTTTCAGACTGTAAGCTAAGAATCCTTAGCTTAGCTATAGCTTGCGTACAAAAGTAGAAAACAATTCGAATTTCGAACGACGGGAATTTCTGCTATCTAATTCTAATTTTCAAAATCATTTCCCTTGGAATATTATACGCCTAGTCATAGACCTCCATCCTAGTGGAGATGAGCCTAAAGTTGGGCAGACAAAATTAAAAACGACCGGAAATTGAATATCAGATAAATTGTATTTCTCTGGGGTTTTTTAGTATAAGGACCGATGTCCACTTTAAATTAATTTTCTGAAGTAAACCTGCTTCCGAAGGATCCTCCACGTCGTTGAAAATCCTTTTTTTTTCTTTCGAATGTTTCCTTAACATCAAATGACTAACAGATGTCTACCTAAAAGTAATGTTTGACAAAACTGCGTAGCGCGTAATATTTGGCGCGGGAAAAAAAATTGACGAAAAATAAACCCATTGCTTCATAAATGCATTGTGTATATTGGCGGGAAAACATTTTAGGGGGGGAATCATGAAAAGGAACAATTACCCAATTATATTAAAAATGCTAACTTTTTCTGGCTACTTGACATAAGCGCGACCATTTAAAATTTATTTATAAAGTATTCAAGAACAAGGTTCCTTGGGTGAAAATATTTATTTTTTGAAGCTTTTCAAAACTCTGCATGCCACCCTGAGGAACAAGATGAAACCATGCGAGAGAAGGCATCCACAATGCCTTGCCTCGCAAAACTGGCTGGAACCAAAAACTCAACTTCAAATTTTTCGAGGTTGTCGACTAGAGCGTAGACCTCTCGCGATCGTCGACCCAGCGTAGGGGAATTATGAAAAAACGAAGAAAACGAAAATCGCCATTAGATCATGCCGTCGATTGGTGTCTAGCTGGCAAGGACCCAGAACATGTGGAAGTAAAGTTTGTTGAAAGTCCACCAATAGGTTAGTAGATTTTATTCTTGCGTAAATTTTAAATTTTAGTAAATTTAATCTTATATTCACAGCAAAGCATGGCAGACGCCTTGCTGTGAATATAAATCTAAGGCTCAGTCATGCATACCAGCTTATTATACAAGGTAGGAAATCCACTGCTAATCAAACACGTAATTGACACACTTCCCCTTGTATATTTATTCCTCTGATTCTTTTCTAGAGGTTAGCGTATACCGTCCTAATTACGTGATTATCTAAGCAAACAGCTCTGGCGACGATCTGGCAACTCCTGCCACACAACTTTATGGTTTTGACTATTAAGCCCTAAAAACGTTGATGTGTTTTTTCACTGTGATATACTAGAATTATTTCTGAAGTCTATTTTATGATTAAAATGGTTGCAATAACTTGGTGATTTGTCTCAGATGCATCTAGTATAGCCGCTTCAAACGTTTGTCATGCACCTTTTTCTGTTACTCAAAAAACAGATGCTGTGAAAATGGAAGAATCTGTCTGGAAATGATGCTTTTAGCTAATCTAGATTTTGCTCCAAAAAATTATCTTTGTTTAAACTTCCGAACATTGTTCTTAAACTTCAAAATTTGTCTAGCTCTGCACTCTCTTCACCTAAATACGGACACGGTTATGACATCAAACCGAGTCGCCGAATAGATTAAGATTATAGATGTCATACCTCCACTGCGCAAACATTTGCTCATCCGTGATCTACCCCAGGGATGTTTAGGCTGTCTGTTCTGTAAAGTGCCCAAGTTTAGTACTAATAAAATGGCCAATATGGTACATAAATGATAAATATGGTACATAAACATAAACATAAATGTCATAGCCCATCCAGTGTTGCCAATGAATTTTCACTGGAAACACTGGATGGCTATGACAATTGAAGTTATATCAGTTATATTAAAAGAGAAAGTTTCCAAAAAAGTGAAATCACAGAGTTAAGACGTTCATGTAATATGGACGGTATACGCTAGAATACTATTTTTGTATTGTTTTGATTAACAAATTTATTACTTAAATGTCTGTCCTTTGAGTCCTCTCAGATGACAGTAGTTTTTTAATACTAAAAGTACAAAAAGGTTGATGCTTTTTTCAAGCATTTACAGTATATTTGCACTTTTGAGAGTGGGCACTTATCGAGCATTTACAGTTCTGACCAATCATGTTTTCATCTTTTATTCAAAATGCAGTGGTGTTTTAAGCCTTTTAAATTCCTATGTATATATTTGATAATTTTGTAACACAGTGCAGCCATTGTTTAAAGTTTCATAGAAATGTGGTTTTCTCATTTCAAACGAAACACAGATTTTTTCTTTTTTAAGAACGAAGTACAGCACCTTTAAATCTTGTGTTATACAGCAAGAATTATTCTTGTGCTGAGTTATACAGAGTATACTTGTTGTTTTGAAAGTTATACAGCAAGTTTTCTGCTCTCACTTGAAATAATAAGGAAACCTGTTTCTTTGTGCAGCCTTATAAAAAAAAATCTAGTACATACATAATTTTTACATACTATATTTTAGCTGACAATATCTAAAGTTTTCACAACATTAAAATTATATAAATATCAAAACGGAGGCCGGTGTTACAACAAGCGTATTCTACCTCTTTTTATTATTTTTTCTAAATGGTATCGACTTGTAAAAACGATGTTCTAAATTTTTCCCTTGCAAACCTTTATTTCTTTGAGTTATACAAAAACTAGAAATACTACTACTGTAAGGTAAATGAAAATTTTTCTAAAATAATGAATAATAGCGCATCGCACATTTTAGTTTTCTCACAACAAATTATCATGAACAAAAATCAACTGGCTTAATGACATTCGAGCACTGTATTTTTATTTTCTGTCAAATCTTTTGTGGCAAAAACTGATCTAGTTATTTGTCTGAAATGTCAATTTTCCAAGTGTCTGGAAACACTAAAATGCAAAAATCACTGTGTGCTCTACGCAAAATATCAAGAGGCAATCACTTTCAGTTTCAACTATATACATTGTTTAAAACAGTTTATCGCCACCTGTTAAATAAATCATCAGGGAAAACACTAAAATGCTGTTCTTATGTGTTTAATTTATTTTAACTAATGTTTTTTATGATATCATATCAGGACAAGAAACCAGGTTACATTTGCAATTGGAATTCCGCTATTTGCTTTTAGGTAATGCAGTTTTGCTAAGGAAAGACTTGGACAAGGTGACTTCATATTGGAATATGCAGGCGAGTTGATTAGTTTAAATGAAGCAGAATGCAGAGAGAAGCAGTACATGGAAGCAAAAGTGGCAATTTTTTATATTTTTTTGGTAGACAGTGGTAAGAAACATTCTTTTACAAACAATTTTATTATAAGACGACTTCAATTTATTAGTTGTTCTACGGGTGTATTCGATAGTAACTTACGGTCGGTCGGTCGGCGAAATAAAAATAATTTTATCGAGAATGTTGTTCTGTTCCGACCATACATGGTCGGAACAACAACAACAAAAATTAATAAAAAATAACAACCAAGGAGGGTGTTACGTCAACCATTTTTTTCTATGTATTTTTGCATAACGCACACAGTTTATATTTTTTAGTTGGGAAGGAAAAATAAAATAGTTCTCAAGTTGAAAAGATAAAAATACTTGCATGCTCAAAAAGTTCTTTTAAAAAGTTATGCAGCCAGAATTTTTCTTGTGTTGTTTTGAAAGTTATACAGCGAGAATTATTCTTGTACTATTTTAAAAGTTGTACAGAATATATATATATACTTGTATTGTTTTGAAAGTTATACAGCAATTTATACTTGCGCTGTTTCAAAACTTTTACAGAAAGTTATTATTATCCTACTTAAAATAATAAAACAAACAATTTTAATGTTCTTTTAAATGTTTTTTGCGCAATTTTTAGGAAAATCTGAGTTTAAGTGCAAATTCTTTTTACAGACTATGGTTTAGTTGACAATATTTAAAGTCTTTCGCAGCGTTAAAATCGTTTATTTAAAATTCATTACGGAGGAGGAGGGTGTTACGACAAGAGTGTTCTACCTTGTTTTTATTATTTTTCCTCAATGGTATCAATTAAAAGTCTTGCTGTATTACAGTTTAGCTAGCGTAATTTTAAAAATATATATTAAAATATATATAAAAT